>AWWV01008852.1:0-15095 GCA_001974805.1 Corchorus capsularis
CATATATATATATATATATATATATATATGCTACTTTGAATACCATGTGGATGTAATGTAATAAACTTCCTTTGGTAATTAAGTGTGATTATTCAAAATTTCGTTTCAATTGCATTTCACTGGTATTTTATATTTTGTGCTATTATCGTATAGAAATAACAATAACTCCCAACCACCCTAAATTTTCCTACAAATAAAACTCCTGATTTGGGATATACGTTTATATAGCGGCGTCTGAAGAACAAAACGCCCTTATCTAGCGGCGTCTAAAGAACAAGACGCTGTTATATTTACCTGATTCGAAAAATTAATTTTTTTTTAAAAATTGCATATTGCGGCATCTAGACGCCTCTAAATAGTGGCGTCTAGATGCCGCCATTTAGGGGCGTCTAGACGCCGTTATATGCAATTTAAAAAAAAGTTTTATTTTTCCATAAACGCCTTAAGTTAGCGGCATCTAGACGCCACTATTTGGGGTGTCTAGACGCTGCTATGTTTTATTTTTTTTAAAAAAAATTAGTGATTTTGGAAAAAATATATGACGGCGTCTAAACGCCTCTATATGACGGCGTTTAAACGCCGTAATTAAGATAGCGGCGTCTGGTGTCCAAACGCCGCAAAATAACGGCATTTTGTATAACGGCGACCTTGACGCGCCTGGTCAGACGCCGTTATTTTAAATAGCGGCGTTTATATGTAAAAATAAATGCCGCTATTTCACTGTTTTTCTGTAGTGACATAGGCACATTATTGGGCGAACCTCGTTAAATTCGGTGTTCTCTCTTCTCCTTGGTTCTTATTATTTTGGTGGAGACAATCTAAACTCCATCATTTCACAACATTTATTACATTATTATTATTATTAAGATATTCTTGGTGATTATAAAGAAAGTTGGACCATCCATCAACGTTCATCAACAGTGATCATAATTTTCTTTTTGTTGTACCGCACCCGCAGTAATCATAAATTCTAACAATGTCATTTTTTTTTGGTAAATATAATTTTGAGGAAATTGCACAATTTTTTTTTTTTTTTTGTCAATGAGGAAATTGCACTTTAAAAAGGGATTTCATGTCTAACCGTGCAGATCAATTGTTGAATAATTGAAGCAAATTGTTTGGCAACAACACTCCAATTGGGCCAATTTATGGGCCTATTTCTGGAGCCCATTGTATGCAAAACCGAGCGAGTACTGAGATCAGCAAACAGCAGCTGAAACTGAAACAATTTTTTTTTTTTCGAAGAAAATATTTAAAACAAATTTGTGTTATTGTAAGATACCTCAAAAAAAAATTTTGTGTTATTGCAAGCAAAGGGGGTGGGTGTGTCTATGTTACATAGGACTTAGGAGTATCAGAATCAGAGAGAAAGTAAAAGCTAAGCTGTGCCGGTAACGCCCAAGTCTTTGTCGCTGTCATCTGCCGAAGATAGGGCCGCCGTCGCCGGTCGGATTTTCAACCTGAATGCTACCTTGATCTTCTCTGGAACGCAAATCCATCTTTAGTTTCATTCCCGCCGCTTTCGACCGATTCATATATTGTTGCTGTCTTCGCCTCCTTAGGGCTTAGGCTGCGCTCCTTGTGCCCCCAGCTGAATTGACCACATTGGAACTGTAATAACATTAACAATTTTATTTCCGTTGAGCTGTGATTTCTGTTTTCCCATTCCGGAAATCAAACCACCAAATTTGCTGATTGATAAAGACGAAAATACCCAATCTTGAAGTTGTAGTTGTAAACAACAACTAAAAGAAGCTGCCTCCTCATGGCTTCAGCTCCTTCCAAGCTCTATGCAGGTTTCCCCTTCTCTATCTATCTTCACTCATTTCCCTACTTTCTTTTTTTCTTTTTTGATTCATTCTGATTTCGTTATTGCAGATGATGTTAGCCATGTGGTGGTTTTGCTAGACACTAACCCATTTTTCTGGAGCTCCTCGTCTCTCTCTTTTTCTCACTTCCTTTCTCATGTAATCTCTCTTTTCTCTATCTAAAACCCTAAAACAAACAAAAAAGAGTTAAAATATACATATTAACCTTTTTATTTTATTGATTGATGTTTATGTGGCTTTTTTAATAGGTTCTTGCATTTTTGAATGCAATTTTGACTCTTAATCAACTCAACCAAGTTGTGGTTATAGCTACTGGATATAATTCTTGTAACTATATCTTTGATTCAACTACGAATTTGAACCGGAATTTTGAGAATGGGAGAATGCCTGTCATGAGCTCCAGCTTGTTGCACAAGTTGGAGGAATTTCTTATTAAAGATGAGCAGTTGAGCAAGGAGGAACCTGAGGGAAGGATCAACTCTTCCTTATTGTCAGGCTCATTATCAATGGCTCTTTGTTGTATCCTTTCTGCTAGTTTGGTGCTTCATTGACTTTTTATCATGTTAATGTTCGGTCTGGAAATCTGATAGGGACATCTAGTGGTAAATTTGAGAGCCATGAATATGATCTGTGCGTATTTTACCTTATGATCTTATCTGAGTAGTTATTATTCAGTTGTAGAGAAAGTGCATATGAGACAGAGGCATGGTCAGCATCTTTCTCACTGTGTGAATATGACCCCTACAAATTGTTTTGATTTAATCAGATTTCTATAGATATACAGAGAGTGTTTCGTTCGGGATCCCTCCATCCTCATCCTCGAGTGAGTCTCTAAATACTTTATAGCAGTTTGATTTGTTTTCCAAATTTGATCATTAGCATCTGAAATTTCTATATCAATGATGCAATCACTACTAAGTCTGATATTTGCTTCATGCTACAGTCTACAATAATACCTAGAGAAACTTGCTATACTAACTTTGCACCAACCTCATTCAGCATAAGTTGAATGTTAATCTTTGAAGTTATTGAGCCATTGACAGTCTATTGATTTAAGCAACAATATGGACAGAAGTATATTTGTTTAAGCACGAAAGGATGTATATTGTATGCTGGATGAAAATTTTCATTTTCGCATATTCATCAGAAGGATAGAGGTGGTTTGATTAGTTAAGAGGTGCAATAAGTAAATTATGACAGTGAAATTTTTATATATTTTCCTTGTTTAGCTTTTGTTACTATGTTTTGTTGTAGTTTACTAACATATGCAGACAGATCTTATGCTTGCAGGGATCACCAGATGGACCTGAACAGTATGTCCTTTCTATATTTTCTGTTATATTTACACTTTCCTGCTCTGGCAGATAGAGTCAAAGAAAAGTTTTCTTCTTTTCAGATATGTTGCAATCATGAACGCGATATTCTCTGCCCAACGCTCTATGGTACTTGATATTGCAATTTGCATCTAGTATCTTTTTTTTGTTTATGAATTTTGTTAGTTCATTATTGGACTAACTAGTCCTTCATCATCATGCTTATAATGACAATAATGACAAGAATAGCTTCATATAACAAAATTAGTTGTGAATTTAAGTTTTCTTGACTTCTGCTGTACCTATTCTTTCCACCTCTTGTAGTAGCTGTTTGATTGCTTTAAAAATGTATGTTCAGGTTATCCCCATGACAGCTTGTGGTTGGTTAATTGGTCTTAAATTAGTGGGAAAATTATTATTGTCATTCCACCACTCCTATATTGTTATTTATTAGGATGATTTACAAGATGTTTGTAGATGAAGTTTCACATTTTAGTTGCTTTAAGTTTGTAGGCAAAATTAACATACAGACAACTTACATGCATGCACAGACATGTTTATAAATGGATTTGTAGTTTGTCTTGCTTGAAATGTATATATATGTCATTATTACTTCCTCTGCAGGTTCCTATAGATTCTTGTTACATAGGTACTCAAAATTCCGCCTTCCTGCAGCAGGTATTGCACCTATAGTAATCCACTCATAATGCCCTTGTGTTGCAATCAAACATTAGTCTTAATCTCTCACTTCTACTGATACTCTTTGATACATGGGAACTCTAGGCTTCTTACATTACTGGTGGTGTGCATCATAAGCCTCAGAATTTGGATGGGCTGTTTCAATATCTTATGGTATGTTGTTTGCTCAATTGGAAAGCAATTTGAAGTCTTAATTAAAAGCTTGCTTGTCACGACTAATTAATGCCTTCTCTGTACAGTGTTATAGAACATATTAATTGTACTAACATGAAAATTTTTGAAGTATATGTTTATATTGTGAGAACAGTACCCTACTGCCTCACACATAAAATTTTCTTGAAGTGCATTGGTTGATGTAATATGTGACACTTTATTGTACTAATATGTTCTTGGCCTTGTTTGCAGACTATATTTGCTACTGACTTGCATTCTCGCAGTTTCTTACATCTTCCAAAGCCTGTTGGTGTAGATTTTCGTGCCTCGTAAGTTATAGTAATTGTCAATTGGGCAAGTTGCAAAACTTTCTTTATTTTGTATGGATGTACGCTTTTTATCTCATACTTCTTAAACTTCTATTTGTCCCATCATTTATGGAATATTGTTAGTCAAATTTTAATTTGAAAAGTAGTTGGCATCATGCTCAATCTTTTTAAGAAAAGGTGTGGTAAAGGCATGGCTGAAACTCTATTTGAAATGCCATAATTACCATTGAACACCCTTTGTTTTTTTCCTGGTATCAATGTAAATAATGGAGAGAATGCTAAATTTTATGTATGCTTTTTCATGTTTCCGAAAGGTCTAGGCCAAATTTATATTGCTCAGTTAGCATAAGGTCTATATACTCTTTATGTTCTCCCCATTCAATCATATATGAATTCTCATTTTCTTTAACTTTATTTAATGGAATACACTTGGTATTCTGAAATTTGCAGATGCTTTTGCCATAAAAATACCATTGACATGGGCTACATATGTTCTGTATGTTTGTCAATTTTCTGCAAGCAGCACAAGAAATGTTCGACCTGTGGGTAAGCATGTATTACTTTTTAACTGCTAATTGAATTTCATAACTGATGTTCTGCTCCCAAAAGTATTTATGGTCACATCTATGTAACAATTTGAAATATCACTGAGTTCCCAAGCTTTTGTTGATAACAGTAGTTGTCCGGAATGGCCATCATTCTTTTTCTCTTCTTCAAGTAATTAGACCTCTTTTACTGTAATTGCAGCTCAGTATTTGGTCAGTCTCAATCTGAGGCTGCTTCAGCATCTGACAAAAAGAGAAAGACTCCAGAGACATAAAGTTACCCAAGGAGGATATAAAATCTTTTCAGCTACTATATCTTCTGGTGAGTCTTCCATGCTTTGCATTTTTCCTTTTCGAAATTCTGGACATTATCACTGTTTCCATGTTGTATATACCAGCAATTATTACATGCATCTTGGGTGTCTCCACTACAAACAGCTCCCTTATAGTCAGCTCTAGGTCAGCTCTCATATCTCTACTATTACATTTACATTAAATCCTTTGGAACCTTGACCCTTGAATTAAAAAATATTAAACGGTTACCTACTTATCCAAATTAACAGTACAGTTTAGTTTTTAACCAAGAAGGTTTTATTATTCATTTCTTCTTTTTCCTTCTCTCTCCAGCCTCTCCTAACTTCTTCTACTAAAAACCCAGCCACCACTTAAAGTTATAACCTAGATTCCTTCTGGTCCTACGTCGCCGTTGGCCGCCATGTGTTCATTTTTCCTCAGTATTGTGCTTCTTACTTTTTTCAGTTAAAGTGAAGATAAATCTAAAGGGCAAGAAATGGTAAATAGCATAGGTTGAAATTCTAAAGAGCTGACCTGGAGCCTATCACAAAAGAGCCTACTGAAGCCGACACTTGCATCTTGGTTTATTGTCAGAACAAATTATCTGCTTGTGCAAGCATAGATACTTACTCCTAGAATCTGCATTACATTTATGCTTCAAAGATTTTTTCTTCTTACAAACTCAAATATGTCAAGGAAACCTCTAGATTATTATTTTTCCTACATTTTGATGTTCTTTCTTGACATGAGGTTTAATACTTCTTTTTACCAGCACTGATGCTCATGGCAGAAGAGGGGGGCGAAATTGGGCAACTGCAGACAAGAGATTGCTCCTTCCATGATTCCCTGCTAACCTTGAGGAGAATTAGATAGTTCTGAGATAAGATTTTAATACATACAAGCTTGCTTTCCTCTTCTCGTTTTTAGTGTTCTGCCACCAAACAGTTGAAGCTAAATTAGCAGCAGCAGATCTTATTAGTACAAAGATTTACTCGTGTTAAATCTGCAATTTTAGGAACTGAGAAAGAAACCAAAAATCTGATCAATATATAACTATCATATAAGCCTGTTTTCTTTTCCCCCTTTTTCTTTTAATGAATTTTCTATGGCCGATGCACTAGCTTTTTAGTCCTGGGGAATGCTCATTTTCTGCAACTGATATGTTTACTTTCCTCTTGATTGTAGTACCCATTTGACCAAGTTACTAGTTTACAACTTAATTATGATTTCTGGAAATCCTTGTTCAATTTTTTAATTTCCTTTTGAAGAAGTTGGAATCACAAATTTTGATATACATCTGAATTATGTTAAATTTGAAAGTAAAGGTGGAAAATGGGAAGCATTTTCCGTAGCAAAAGGGACAAGGCCTTGATATTGATCATCTCAATTCTCAAAGCAACTCAAAAAGCTCAAAATTGACATTTTTTCTCTGGATGAATCAATGATGAATCAAGATTGACATTTTTGCCGACTACTATTCACTTCTACATGCGTTGCACGTGATCCTCATGTCTAAATTAAATGAAAATTAAATTAATAATTGAAATTAATTATAGATAGATCCTACCCGATCTGGCCGAACCAATTTGACCAGAAAAAGGTAAACGACCCAAACCCATTTGATCTAGACCTGACAAACACTCAAATGACCTGAGATGTTAACCAAAATGATCCGAGAATATTATAAACTAAAAATATATTTTATTTAATAAAATCCACATTGTTATAAATTTAACCATTCTAAATTATCATTTATTCAATGATATTTATATTATTGTTATAATTTACCTATTATGATTAAATTTGCTAAATTTCATTATATGAACAACAATTATATGAATAAACCCAAAACCTAAATGACCAAGAACCCGAGTGACCAGAGGTCAAAACACGAACTCGTCAGACCCGAGACCCAAATGATCCGAATCTAGATGAGGCGAAACCCGAATGACCCAAGAAAATTACCTAACTCATTTGACCGGGACCCAGATGACGATAACATGAAACCCGTCCGATAGACATCTTAAACTTTATAAGTCAAACGAAATAATTTTATGTTAAAAACTTTAAATTCTTGTTGTACCAATTACATACTCCAAAAATAGAAATAGACCAATCACTATAATTAAACTTTAAATAAAATTATCTTAATTAGTTTTAAAAAAATGTTGAATAATTAATGATTAGACAACTTATTTTAACTTTTAAACTTGATAATAATACTTTTATTAGTTTATAATATAATTGAAATAGGTCTAGAGTTTTTTAAAAATTAAAATGGTAAAAATAAAATATTTAAAAAAGTATTGAATTTAATTAAATAAAAATAGATTTTTTAGTAAAATAAAACTGTAAAAAATTATTTCTAAATAAATGTAAAAGTTAAATAAGGATATAATTGGCATTTTAAAAGTTAAATAAGGGTACAATAGGTATTTCAAAAGTTTTACAAAACTCGTACTTTTATATATAGTATAGATAGATACTTTTATATATAGTATAGATAGATAAATATAGATATAGATAATTACCATCCAAAACGGTCCTCTTCAGAAGTTTACCATCTCTCATCATGTCAAGGTTACGTAATTGAATATTTACATTATGTTAGTGCGAGTGTCATGCATCAGCTGATCAATATTTAGAGCATCATGAATGTCTTCTGTCTCGCAAACAGCGGTCTAGGTCCCCCAACTCATCTAATATGTTGTACAAGTGAATTGGTGCAGCAAGCATGGGATGAATCAATGTATCCATTAAAAGAGTAGTACCAATCCAAACATATTTACAACATTTACACTTCACACCAACAATGATTTAACAAACCAATTGAGAATTCCCAATCATTAAGTACACTTCAGAGTATCTTTTTCTCTGTTATAGAGCAATCAAGTCATAGAGCTGTCATTACGACTTTGCTGGTTGCGTGGACGCCCGTTGCAGCAAGTTTCAGTACAGCACGAGTCTGATATAACCTGTCCATGTCAAACAGGAAATGATAATGTTAGTTCATCAGATTAGGGATAACATACGAACAAGGCTAATATCCAGCACACTCTGCTTAAATTCTCAACTCTGGATTTAAAAAAAAATAAAACTTGGAAAATCTTTCAGGTGCTAAAATCCCCCACAAGAAATAGTATGAACAACTTTGGAGTACAAAGAATCAAATTTACAAATCTCTTGATGGGTATGCTAAGGCCATAAGTTTGTCCAAACAGTATGTCACATATGCATCAATTTAGCTCACATATTATCTATCCCAAGGATTCTACAGGACCTTAATGGAGATTTTACATAATCTAATATAATGTATAGAAGGCAATTGTTTCAATGAATAACAATCCTCCCTCTTATATGCTTAAAAAAGTGTTGCTTAAGTGGAGGGAGTCATTTATATCTTTCAACACAATTGATTATTGAAGCAGACTCCATTAATCTTTAGTATACAGCAAATATCTGACTCTTTCTACTTTGATCTTCCTAAATATGGATTTATATGCATTGCCACTGGGATCAAGGTTAAATGCTGTATACAAACTTATGACAGCAGGCCTGGCCTATCAAGCAAAAAAGAACATGGATGCCATTGGGGGAATGGAAGAAGATAAACAAATACACAAAAGCAAAGAAATGATAGTAAAAGGAACATTGAAACACACCCAGCTAGTGCAAGTCCCCAGGTTGCCAAGGTGTAAAACAACTTCCCAGCATGCCAAATGCTCAAAACCTTCTCTACTTTGCTGACATCACGTAATGCTTTCAGCAGAGCTGCAAATGATCTCACCACACTAAGTAAAACTATATAATAATTGTACTGATTACAGGAATGCAGAAAAAAGGTAAGATGATTAGTACAAATTCATTGGAGGACTAAGCTCTGTGCTCAAATTCGCCAACAAAGGTATTGAGATATCAGGCAACAAACTCATAGAACATAAAACTACATTTTAGGTGTCTAAAAGCTACATGTTAATGTTATCAAACATGGAAAATTGGAACACACGTCAAGAATTAATTTCATGGAATCTAATACATGCACAGCTGTCCAACTTCCATTATACAGAGTTTAATGATGGGGTAATATTGCCTTTTCCACTCATCAAAAGAATGGAACTGATATATGAAGCATAAATTATCAGGAAAATTTATCCAGTTACCCTTATTCTCAGTTTAAAATATTATAGGTAGTAAACCAGATGAATAGCATCAAACTCACTTTTCTGCAGTTGTTCTGGCGTCAAAGTCTGCAATACCAAAGCAACAAACAAACATAAGAATCTGGTATATGAAGTAGGTCTGGAAAAAAATCAGATCCAGTAGCTAAAAACCTGAGCTTTAGGGTTGGACAAAATGCATTTTGCCATAAAGTTAGCAACCCCATCAACAACATGATCCTCAGTAACAACAATGTAATTCTCATCATCAATTCCACTCCACTCTTCAACATTGCTTGGAACCATTTCATCAGTTACCCATACCCACCAACTCGGTTCTTTTTGGTCAACATTAATCAAAACTTCGGCCGAATGCATATCGTCTCCTGATGCAAAAACAAATTTAAATATATCAACTGATCAATCAATTTCGACATTATAAGGAGAAAAACCCATCTGCCCCAATAATCTGAGCTATTCATCCCACCTTTTCTCCAATAAAAGATTATGAATTATATTGATACACTCATGGACTGGTAGAATTCAGCCTTAATTTATATAGAAACGACATGCCAAACCAGCAATTGAAAATACTTGATACAAAAATGATCGGACAAGCAGCATTACCCTTAGATAAGTGAACCAACTACGCAATTAATATCGAAGAAAAATTATTATTTATATAATATAAGAACCTGTAGCCTCCTTAAATGGAAACTCAATTTTCGTATTGGACTCGTTAAGAGATTTGAGTCGGGTCACAAAATCTTTAGAATCCACCGTAGATACCAACCGAGCATAGAGCTGCAATTAATAAAACAATTAGGTTCGTGAAACTTGAAAACGAAATCAAGGAAAAAGGAAAGTTATGAAATTTGATGTACGTTGGGCGGACAATCGTGCAATACAGCAGGAGACTCAGAGAGATTGTTGAGGAGTTTGAGGTTCTGCTCCAGGTGATTCCTGAGCCGTCGGTTTTCGGCTCTTAGGGTTTCCAATTCTTTGTCGAGCTCGGAATTGTCATGGTTTTTAGGGGAATTATCGTCGGGGTTGGGGCGGCGGTGATTTTGGTGGTGTTCCATGGCAGTCCATGCGACGTCGGCGACTTCGAGGACCGTCTTTGCAACCTCCACAGCTCCGTGGCCTTTCATTTTTTTTCCTGGATAGACTAGAAACCGACCGATGACAAAAATTTTGACGGTGAGATAGTTATTGCCGTCTCACGTTTGCGTGTCCGAACGTGGTGTTTCCGTAATCTAATTTCGTTTAATATTGGCTAATTGCTCAATTAAGGGCCGAAAAAATGCTTAAATAAGGGTCTGATCTTTTAATTTGGCCAAATAAGGGTCTAACGTTTGCCAAAATGCTCAAATAAGGGCCCCATCTTTGAATTTGACCAAATAAGGGCCTAACGTTTGCCAAAATGCTCAAATAAGGACCTGTCTCACGCATCATCCAAACCGACACCATGCCCTTATTTGAGCATTTTCGATAACGTTAGGCCCTTATTTGAGCATTTTCGATAACGTTGGACCCTTATTTGGCTAAATTAAAAGATCAGACCCTTATTTGAGCATTTTCGATAACGTTAAGCCCTTATTTGACCAAATTAAAAGATCAAACCCTTATTTAAGCGTTTTGGAAAATGTTAGACCCTTATTTGAGCAATTAACCTTTAATATTTTTACTTGTTTTTGGGCTTTTGGCTCGTCTTTGTAAGAATAAATTAAATAACAAGTTGATTCGCGCTATGAATTTTTTTTAAATCGTTATTTATCACCATATATATATTAAATGATTTTCATCGTAAATTTAAAATGGAGACAGTGCTTTGAGATGTTTATTGGGATTATTCTATTTCCTTTTTTAAGCTACAGGTTTTTCAAAAAAATAATCGATGAGAAAAAAAAAAAATCAAAGTCAATAAATGCAGCACTTGTGGAATTGACAAATGGGAGGATGCAATTAACTAAATTTAGTTCAAGAAATCTTGTAATTACTAAAAGGTAAGGGGAAAGAAGGAAATAAAGGAATATGACATGCTATTTTTTGAGTCATTTGTCAATTAAGAAATGACCAAAAAGTTTAGTTATTTAATCCCCTCAAGAATCAAAAGTTAGGATATTTAAGTAATCTGCCAAGTAGGTAAAGACGAAAAAGATTAGTGCTCTAACTCATCGTCAATCCTTGATGGGGATCTTTCCACTACTCTATTCAAGTCCATTAAGAATTATTTAATCCCGTCAAGAATCAAAAGTTATGACATTTAAGTAATCTGCCAAGTAGGAAAAGACGAAAAAAAATAAGTTCTCTAACTCTAAAAGCAAGCTTTGGTAGGGATCTTTTAGTAATTCCACTACTCTATTAAAGTCAATTGAGAAATGACTAAAAAGTCTAGTTATTTAATTCTCTCAAGAATCCAAAGTTAGGACATTTAAGTAATCTGTTAAGTGGGAAAAGACGAATAAAATTAGTTCTCTCACTCCTCATTAATTCGGGATGGGGATCTTTTAATAATTCCACATGTTTATTCAAATAATATGTAGTATATATATATATATATATATAANATATATCCAATTAAATTATATATATATATATATATATATATTCAATTAAAATATAAGTTCTACCGTTATATATGCATAAATAAATCGGATTCCAGGATGCATATAGTTGGTATAATTTGAAACTAATTCATTTATATATAATAATATATATATATATAAACTAATTCTTCATTTATATATATTATATATATTCAATTAAAATATAAGTTCTACCGTTGGTTTAAATTCCAAACTAATTTCTATAGTAAATGAATTTAGAGTTTAAAGTTTAAAGTTTAAGTTTAGACTATGGAGGCTTCTCTATCGAATAAGTTCTTGAATAGAGACAGTGCTTTGATGTGTTTATTGGGATTGCTCTATTTCCTTTTTTAAGATACATATTTTTGTAAAATAATCGACAGGGAAAAAAAACAAAGTCAATAAATGCAGCACTTGTGGAATTGACATGGAACTTTTTGAGTCATTTGTTAATTGAGAAATGACCAAAAAGTTTTAGATATTTAATCCCCTCAAGAATAAAAAGTTAGGACATTTAAGTAATCTGCCAGGTAGGTAAAGACGAAAAATATTACTTCTCCAGCTCATCATTAATCCGGGGTAGGGATCTTTTAGTAATTCCACCCAGCTCATCATTAATTCGGGGTATGGATTTTTTAGTAATTCCACCCAACTCATCATTAATTCGGGAAGAGATCTTTTAGTAATTTCACTACTCTATTAAAGTCAATTGAGAAATGACCAAAAAATCTAGTTATTTAATCACCTCAAGAATCAAAAGTTAGGGCAATAAGTAATCGGCCAAGTGGGAAAAGACGAAAAAAATTAGTTCTCTCGCTCCTCATTAATCCGGGGTAGGGATCTTTTAGTAATTTCCATATGTTTATTCAAATAATATGTAGTATATATTATTATTCATTTTATTATTCCATTACATATCTATACTATATATAAAAGTACGAATAAGGGGAAACTTTATATTTTCCGATTGTACCCTTATTTTTAAAACTTATTTCCAATTATACCCTTTTAAAAAAAATATATTTCTAAATTGCCATTACTAAATAATATTTTAATTATTCCATTATTTTTTTACCATAAATTATTCCATTATTAATTTTATTAGATTATAATACGTATATTAAATTATAAGAAAGTCATTTTTTTTCTCTCAATTTAAAAATAGTATATTAAATTTGATAGTCAATTTTGCATCGTTCCTCTTTGCTTTATTCCTTTTAGCGGAATGTATGAATAGCTATTATGGCTATTATGGTGTCTATATAAAAACAATCTAAATCTCTGAGTCTGTTCATCTTTTTACTATTTCCTATTCCTAGGAAGCAATCTCCTTATGGAACTCTATATCTCGAAAAGAAAAGGTTTGCCAAACCCATTCCCAGCTCAAAGAAATTGGAAAGATTTAGCGCTTCTGGTTCTTGTAATCACCTTAAATTAAGTAGATATAGTTTTTGAATTCTTTCTAGGTGATTTGCTACGCAGTGAACAACCCTAAGATCATCTTCGTTGTGAAAAAAAAAAAGTCGAAAATTGTGATGGAACTTAATTAAGTCTTCTTCATAATCGTTTTCACAATTAGTCAATTACTACATATTGAAAATTAGAAAGCAGGGAAAATTCTTGTATGAGAGAAAACTGGCATAATTAAATTCAAAATTACTTGCTTTATGATAATTATAATGGATTAATAATGATATACAAAGACAAATGCTCACAGGAAGGATATCAGATGCAGGCATGATGCTGCTACAAACTTTGAATAAGTATAAATCAAGCCTGTGTTAAATATCCGTCTTTGTTTCGCTATGACCATCAATAATGAAACATATACGATGCTTTGACTAATAATTAGTTATTATATATATATATATATATATATATATTAATATTTAAAGTGGGTAAAATTTGGGCCAATCAATACGGCTTTTCTGTCTCAGCATAATTTCTTCTTGAAAGCATATGAGATTATATAATTCTTCTATAAGAAGAACCTCCAAATTCAGTAGGAAATCATTTAGATCTCGATTAAGACTTTTTTGAATCCCATATAACTGAACTAAAACTCGACGTTTCCGTTTATGGATGTCACCAAAACATTCCTTGCTCCAGGATTTTAGATCATACGACCACAACTGAAGTTTGATCTGCTTCCCTACCTCTAGCTACCCCTTATGGATAACTAGATTACAGTCTTGGATGAAAATTGCGCCCCTAAAGGTAAAGGTTCAACACTTATCTTGATATTACCTTTTTTTCTTTTTTTCCTTTCAAATGATTTTACAATAATTGGATGTTTTGACTCTTAATTAATTTTAATTATTTTAATAATTTCTTTATTTAAACGAGTTCGGCCACGTGCAAAGCACGTGAAAGTTAAAACTAGTATAATATAAAATAATAATATAGTACCCTTCAATTATTGTTTATTATGGAACAAAATATATTTTTTTGGCCGAATTATGGAACAAAATATGCTTATTAGTTATCAAGTTTTTTTTTTTGAAATTTATTTGTTATTTTGTATTTTCGGTTCTAATGTCATTGTTACGAATAGAAAACTATGCAAACGAAATAACAAATCTAATTTAAATAGAATTATTAGAATGAGTGATTATATGATACACCAGCGGTGTAAATTTTTGATTCCACAAGCGGGTTGTGGAGTTGACATATGTCCATTTTTTGAATTATTTAAGTTTTAAATATTTAAATTTAGTCCTTAAGGGACACATGTCACCCTTCAAGATTCGCTTATGTAGTCTGCTAAACTCCACTGACAGTGCATTGTATAATTTGCCTATTAGAATTAGTCATCGATTATTAAAGGGGATTACTAAATACCGCCCCCTCTTGGACTATTTTGCCCTTTCCTTCAAACCTCAAACTTTTCAATTCTCTCAAATTCTCTCAATATTCAAACTTTCAAAACTCAATCATTCAAAATCATTCAAGTAAAACAACATCAAAACGCATGAACAAAGATTTTTCGGATTGAAAGTATGCTTTTTTTTTTAATAAAAAAATTAAAAAAATAAATATCTATTTATCATTAATCAAATATTAAAGTTCTCTTACTAATATTGACATATCCATACCTATTTAAACTAAATGAATTGTCCAATACTTATTAAAGCACAAAAGGAAATTAAAGGAAATTTTTTTTTAAAAAAGAAAAAACGTTAAAAAAG
>AWWV01008853.1:0-22713 GCA_001974805.1 Corchorus capsularis
GAAGAAGAAGCTGAAATCTTCATCTCACCTTTGGTTGAAACTTCTACAACAGATTTTAGCTTCATCAATGATATGGTTCCAACCAACACCGATACTCCATCATTGTGTGAAGACTCAACTCTTGAAGCCAACATTGTTGATGGTTTCCTTATTGGTAGTACTTTGGATTATGAGAATCCTGATTTCATGGGCATTGAAAAATTCCTAGAATTTGGATGTTTTGAAGATGGATCATTTGGCACATGGGTGAATATGAACCAATTCTTTGAGAATAAAAGTGGTGCACCCAAGTCTTGCAAAGTTAGTGAGATGCCAAGAGGGCTAGAAAGAGCCAAAACCAATTTTGTGTGCCCAAAGAAGCTCTTACACCATGCAAATACGGCAACAACAATGACATTGGCCACTCTGGTAATTGATGGTCTTGACTATTATTTTTCTTTTTAATCTTTTTATAATAATTTTATTTTCTTTTGTTTTGTAGGTATAGTTGCATGAGTGGAGTTAACACCTTCACATCACCTTAGCATGGACATAGGGGAGTTTCCTTTACTCTTTTTCGAACTTTATGTTATCTTTTTATGAAATAGTTTCATGTTTAGGTGTGAGGGATGGTGTTTGTTGCATTTATTATTTTTTGAAATCTTTAGTTTCTCACAATTTTGAGGACAATGTTGTCCTAAGTGTGGGGGAGAGGTTAAAGAAATTGCATTTTTTTTTATATTTTCCAACTAAACTAAATGGCATCATAATTGAATATACCATTCAATAAAATATTAAATCAATAAAATAGCATCATATATATACCATTCCATCATTTCCATGACATATAAACATAAATAAAATAAATAATTTCTAAAATTTTAACATTATAAACAATTATCAACTCTCAAGTACTAAATAAATATTCCACAATGATAAAAAATTATAATGATTTCATTCAAGAATAAGACAACACTTACTATTAAGAAGAGAAAGTGGTCCACCTTGAGCTTTTACGACCTTCAATATAGTAGTATTTTACAGTGTGTTTGGATTGGGGTAGAGGGGACGTGACGGGAAGTTTTATTGGTTAATGACCCGTGTTTGGATTGGAAATTAGATTTGGTCCAAGGGTTTTGGGGGACCAATTTTGGTCCTTCATGATCCTTATAAGTCCCCCTTTTTTGTTGGAGTACCAACAAGTATTACAATAAAGCTTTTACTTATAAAATGCTAGATGATCCCTCATGTTCCTTAATTTTTATATTTTAAACTATTCAAACAAGGATTGGTCTTTCCCTTCCTTTCCTTTAAAAAAACCCTCATTTTCCATCCTTTAATTTCCTGTCCTTTTATAGATCCCTCAAAAAATTTATCCAAACACACTATTAGGATTGCAAGAACTTTGGAAGAGATGAAAGGGAAAATAGGGGGCTTAATGAGCAACAAGATCCCTGAACTTACACCGAACCATCAAATAATCCCTCGAACTTTTATTTCGGCCAAATAAGCCCCTCAACTCTTAAAAAAGGCCAAATAAGCCCTGTTGCCAAGGCTAAATGCTCAAATAAGGACTAAACGTTTTAAGATTTTCTCAAATAAGGATCAAAATACACAATTTCAACAAATTAGAAAACATACATAATATTTTTTTACAAATTGGATACACTATAAGTTAATACTAGTGTGTGAGATATATATAAATTGAAAAGCACACAATAATTTTATATTATATTACGTTTAATGAATTTATTTTGATTAATAAGATTTGATTTTTGTTGCGCCAAAAATCTCTTTGGAGAGTTTCTGCGAAAACTACTTAATGACAGCATAGGGGCGTGCCAGTTAATTTGCTGAAATTGACAAAGTGAGAGCAAACAACAAGATCTGGTGCGAAAAGCAGCAGATTAAAAGATCAGAGCGATTTGTGGGGACTGGATCAAAGTCAAACCGGAGCATTTAACTCATTGGATCCACAAGAGTAAGACTTCCTAAAAAAGAGCGCTTCAAGAGCTGAGATTGAAATTGAAACAGGGGGAAAAGAGCAATTTGATTGCTGTCTTTTCTAAAATAAACAAGAGATTGGTGTTTTTACGTCCGGCGAAAAGATTGAAACAAGAAAATTTAAAGAACGAGTAAGAACTCGTGATGAGCAAGAGTAAAAAGGCGCGGAGCCTGAGAGAAAATTGCGCTGGGCAAGTTTTTGAGACGAGTGATGTTTGTGAGTTGTGAGAACTACCTTTGAAGCTCTGGAACTGATTCCTTTATATAGGGGGGCGACATGGGCCTAAAATCTGGTGGGCTTTACTTGCTGAGGAAGTCGAACTCTTTTGATTGGTCGGAGTAAACTTCCAGGAAGTTGCAGTGAAGTTTCCTTGTCCTTCTAATTGTTGCAGCAGGTGATAGAAGAGAGTGAGGCGTCCCTCATAGCATATAGGCGACTTCCCTCTCATGGTATCAGGTAGCATGAGGTACTAGGTAGCATGAGGCACCAGGTGGCATCTGGTGTATTAGGTGTAGTCTCTTGTTACCTCAAATGGGCTGAAATCACTTGATTGGCTAAGAGGTGACCCTTTGTCTTGGAACTTAACACCCTAGCCACAAGATAACTCATAATTAGCCATATCTAGCTCTTCAAATCATCAAAATATCTTTTAATTAAGATTTATGGCTAAATCGGGGTGATAAAGCCACTTTGTCCTTAACTGAAAAGAGTATAAAAGTTTCAAACGAGCTCGGATTGAGCCCAAACTTCACTAGTAGGGTTCGTATACCAGCCATAGACCATGGTAAAAATCTTGGCTTGATTCGAGCCTCCCTTCATAGTGAACTGGACTTCTCACCTCAAATTGTCCTTAAATGAAAAACTAGCATAAGTTTTTCATTCTAAGTCTGAATGAGCTGAAACTTTGCCAAGATACTTAGATTCTCTCCACAAGACTATGGAAAAAAATTCTAAGTAAAACCGAGCTCCTCTTGATGGTGAACTAGGTTTTCTCCCCCTAAACTGTCCTTAAATGAAAAACTAGCATAAGTTTTTCATTCTAAGTCCAATGAAGTTAATTTTCCACCAGTAGGCTTAGATTATCTTCATAAAGTTATGGGAAAAAATCTAAGTAAAACCGAACTCTCTAACATAGAGAAGTTGGTTTGACACCCCAAACTGTCCTTAATTGAAAAACTAGCATAAGTTTTTCATCCTAAGTCTGTTTGAGATGAAATTTCACCAAGATGACCTATGTGACCCAAGGATCATCATGGTAAAACCCCCTGTTGGAGCCGCATCCCCTAGCTAGCTCAATTTCCTTGATTTCGCCTTTTTGTCCTTAAATGAACAAAATGCAAATTTGCCTCCCGGGGGGTGTACTACTAGCTGGGCGGCCTGATCACTATACTAGGGTGATAATGTATGAGGGGTGTGAGAGATAAAATCCCACGCCTACCTTAGTTCAGTAAGTGTTTCACTTGCTGACAAACTCTTGCTCTCTGCCTCCTTAGAGCAAGGGGTGAGGAGACTGCTTCCTATGATTAGGGCGACCTTCCCTATGAGTTGGGAAAGACTTAGACTTTTAATTCCATGATAATTCCTCCCACCTGCATGGTTAGGTAGCATACAACCCCCTTTTTCACTCTCTGCCTGAGTTGTCAGGCAGCAGTATCCAAGGAAGCTGCTCCCTTGAGGCCTATCACACCATACCCATAGGCAGGGGCGACATTCATGGAGAAAAATAATGATTATTCCAAAAATAATTATTATTTATTAATTTAATTATTAATTTTGGCCCTTAATTTAATTAATTGCAAGATTTTCCTAATTATGACAGAATCAGGGTGGTGCAGAAACTAAGTTTCTTCAAGATTTCTGACTAAATCCTGACCACTCATCTTAATTTACTTTATACAAAGACCAATTTACCCTCAATTGTAAATTGAGGTATAAACAATGCCCCCCCAAGCTTAAGTCCTTGATTTTAAAAGGATTTGAGCTTGTATTTAAGGAAATTGGTCTTGGGCCAAAGTCTTTTCTATTATTTTCCTTAACATCGTCGACCTATCCACTTGGAACCCTGCTTAGCCGAAAATTTCAGCCTCTTTTCAAGCATCAATGGCTTCCAAGGATCAAGGCAAAAACAACAAAAATTGTTCACCAAAACCTCCCTCTATTCCAAGCAATTCAAGCCGCAGCTCCTTGTTCTTGGAGGCTTCTCAATCATTGGCAAGGATTAAGCAATTTTGATCAAACTCCCATGATGGAAGCTCCAATTCGACACAACCAAGGCCAAATATCAACTCCATGGTGATTGATCCCAAATCGGCACACAACCAAGGTAATTACTTCATGAAATTTCAATTTTTGAATTTGAATTCATCATTTTTCCTTTCATGCCGTAAACCCTAGCTTAGGATGTTGGTTTGTGTCGACTTTGATGATGAGTTTTGAGTCAAATAGCTGCTGGAAAATAAGTAATTAACTTGATTTAGTAATCAAATTAATTAGGTAAAGAAATTAGCAAAAAACCCTAGCTAAAACCATGTAAGTTTCGACCTAAGGCTTAATTTTTGCCATAGATCTATTAATCAACATGTTGCTGCATAATTTCATGAAGAAACTGTTGCGCCAAAAATCTCTTGATAGAGTTTCTGCGAAAACTACTTAATGACAGTATGAGGGCGTGCCAGTCAATTTGCTGAAATTGACAAAGAAACTAGGTTGAGAGAAAAAGTAAAGATCAGAGCGATTTGTGGGGACTGGATCAAAGTCACACCAAAGCATTTAAATCATCGATCCACTAGATTGACTTCCAAAAGTGATAAAACAGAGGGGGGGGGGGGGAGAAGGACAATTCAATTGCCGTCTTCTCTAAAATAAACAAGAGATTTGTGTTTTAACGTCCTTGGACGAGATTGAACAAGAAAAAAGTAAAGAACGAGTAAGAACTCGTGATGAACATGAATAAAAAGGCGCTAGGCCAGAGAGAAAATAAGACAGAGCTTGAAGTTTATTCCCGGAGGAAGTGTGAAGTGCAGGACTTGATTTCTGAAGCTTGGAATGGTTCCTTTATATAGGGGGCGGTCTGGGCTTGAAATCTGGTGGGTTTACTTGCTGAGGAAGGCGAACTCTTCTGATTGGTCGGAGGAAACTTCCAGGAAATCGCAGTGGAGCTTCCTTCTCCTTCTAGATGCTGCAGCAAGTGATAGGAAGGTGAGGAGAAGGGTGTGAGGCGTCCCTCATAGCTATAGTCGACTCCCTCCTCATAGTACCTAGGTAGTATGAGGTGATAGGTTGCATCTGCTGTATCAGGTGTAGTCCCTGTTACCTCCATTGAGTTGAAACTACTAAATTGGCTAAGAGGTGACCATGGGGTATGAGAGATATCACCTAGGCCACGAAATTCTCTATACTTAGCCATATTTAGGCCTTCCAAGGACGAAAATACCCTTTTACTGATAGCTATGGCCATACCAGGGTGATAAAGCCACTTTGTCCTTAACTGAAGAAGGTGTAAAAGTCACAAACGACCTTGGATCAAGCTCAAACTTCACCAGTAGGTTTAGTATACCAGCAATAGACTATGGTTAAAATCTTGACTTATTCTGAGCTTTCCTTCATAGTAAACCGAGCTTCTTACCTCAAACTGTCCTTAAATGAAAAACTAGCATAAGTTTTTCATTCTAAGTCTGAATGAGCTGAAATCTTTCCAAGGGTCTTAGAATATCCACATAAGACTATGGAAAAAATTCTAAGTAAAACCGAGCTCCTCTTGATGGTGAACTAGGTTTCCACCCCTGGGTTGTCCTTAAATGAAAAACTAGCATAAGTTTTTCATACTAAGTCTAAAGAAGCTGATTTTCCACCAGTATACTTAGATTATCACCATAAGGTTATGGGAAAAAATCCAAGTGAAACCGAACTCTCTAGCATAGAGAAGTTGGTTTGTCTCCCCAAACTGTCCTTAACTGAAAAACTGGCATAAGTTTTTCATGCTAAGTCTATTTGAGATGAAACTTCACCTAGATGACCTATTTATATCAAGGAACATCATGATAAAACCCCTTTATAGAGCCACATCCCCTACCTAGTAGTATTGCTCAACCTTGCTTCTTTGTCCTTAAATGAACAAAATGCAAGTTTGCCTCTCAGGGGAGTACTACTAGCAGGGAGGGCTTGACCACTATACTAGGGTGGTCATGTATAAGGATGGTGAGTGATAATATCTTACACCTCCCTTAGTTCAGTAAATGCTTCTCTTGCTGTTACTCTCTTACTCCCTGCCTCCTCAGTGCAAGGGATGATGAGACTGCATCCTATGACTGTAATAGGCATAGGGCGGCCTTCCCTGGGTACGGGAAAGACTTAGATTATTTTATCCCATGATATATCTCCCACCTGCATGGTCAGGTAGTATACAACTCCCTTCCTTACTCTCTGCCTGAGGTATCAGGTTACTGTATCCAAGGAAGCTGCACCCTTGAGACTTGCTGCGCCACATCCCTATAGGTAGGGGCGGCACATAGGGAGTAATTAATGATAATTATTCTAAAAATAATTATTATTAATTAATCTAATTATTAATTTTGGCCTTTATTCATTAATTGCAAGATTTTTCCTTAATTAGGGTGGTATGGAGACTAAGTCCTATCAGGATTTTTGATCAAATCCTGACCACTCATCTTGATCTAGTACATGCAAAGACCAATTTACCCTCAATTGTAAATTGAGGTATAAACAATGCCCCCCCAAGCTTAAGTCTTTGATTTAAAAGGCTTGAGCTTGTATATAAGGAAATTGGTCTTGGGCCAAAATCTTTTCCTCTATTTTCCTCCAAACCGCCAACCCTAGCCTTTGGAACCCTATATAGCCGAAAATTACAGCCTCTCTTTAAGTTCCAATGGCCTCCAAGGATCAAAGCAAGAGTCACCCACCAAAGCCTCCATCCATGCCAAATAACTTGAGTTGCAACCTCTTGTTCATGGATGCTTCTCAATCATTGGCAAGGGCTAAGAAGTTTGGAACAAACTCTCTTGATGGAAGCTCCAATTCGGCACAAACCATGCCAAACATGGATCCCATGGTGATTGACCCCAAATCGGCACACAAGCAAGGTAATTACTTCATGAAATTTCAATTTTTGAATTTAAATTCATCAATTTTCCTTCCATGCCGTAAACCCTAGCTTTAGAGCTTGTGTGTGTCGACTTTAATGGTGGTTTTAAGCAATATAGCTGCTGGAAAATAGGTAATTAATTTGATGTAAGAACCAAATTAATTAGGTTAAGAAATTGGCAAAAAAACCTAGCTAAAACTATAATAGTTTCGGCCTTAGGCTTAATTTTTGCCATAGATATTGTCATCAACATGTTGCTGCATGAATACATGAATAATCAAGCATGAAACATGAGGATTGTGTCGACATAGGGCTGTTGGAGTCGACATTAGGGTTTCCTAACCCTAATTGGACAAATCGGCCTTAATTGACCAAATTTCCAAATCCAATTCGGCCTAGGATTGAAATTAAGCCAAAATTGATTAGGATTAAGGGTTTCCTCATGAAATTAGGTCATAATTAGTTTAAGAACAGACCTAATTAAACAAGGATAACAAAACCCTAATTATACCGCAAACCCTAATTGCAAAATTAAGTATTTTCGGCAGCATTCAATTAGGTCCCTAGGGTTTTGTAATTCCTTATAATTTTCGGCCTAATTGATTAAATTAGCCAAAAATCAGTAGGTAAACCCTCCAAAATTAGGTCATATCACATGACCATAAACCTAATTTGATGAAATCAAGCAAACCCTAATAGGGCGAACCCTTTTTTGCAAAAATTACAACATAGGCGGCAAATTAGCTAGCTTGATAAATTAGGGTTCTTGTGATTTTGGCCAAATTGATTAATTAAGCCTAAAATCAGTAGGTTAAGCCCTTTAAACTAGGCTATATCACATAAATATAAACCCAATTTAATGAACCAAGCTTCCCCTAATGAGCCGAGCCCTTTTTTTGCGAAAAATTGCAACATAGGCGGCAAATTAGCTTGCTTGGTGAATTAGGGTTTTTGTGATCTAGGCAAAATTATTTAATTAAGCCAAAAATCAGGGGGTTTAGTGAGTTAATTAGGTCATGAAGATAACCTAATTTTGAGAATTCCAAAACCCTAGCTCACCGCGGCCCAATTTGCAAAAAATGCAACTTTGTGCGGTTTGCATGTGTACCCTAGGGTTGGATTTCCCTAATTTTGTTATTTTTGACTTAATTGACTGAACTTAGCCAAAAATAAACATTAGGTTTAGGCTTAATTAAACTAAATTTCAAGAATTTGAAACTTAATTTTGGTTGTAAGCCTAAAATCCTAACTTGCCATGTCCTTATTTGCAAAAATTTGCACTTTGGATGGCAACTTTAGGGTTTTCGGCCCTATGGCCAAAAATTAGGTTTAATTCTCTAAATTATTAGCATAATTAATATTTGGCAGCCATAATTAGTATTTTTGCCAAAATAAAAATTATGAAATAATTTTAGGTGGTAAAAATTAAATTTTCAGCAACTTATTAACAAAATTGCATTAACAACTTTGTTAATTTCCTTTTGTAGGCTCCAAGAATCCTGATGAGGAGAGAACCCTTGATGTAGTGAAAAGGTTGGTTGAAAGGGCCTATGATGATATTAGATTCCCTAAGGATGCCCTCGCACCTTATTTCACTAACTTGCCTTCCGATGAGATGAATGAATATTTCCCTCTATACCGGAGTGCTATGCTTCCTCTTCAAGGTGATGGTTTTGACTTCCGCAAATGGGTAGGTAAAGTAGCTTCATGGGCCTGTTGTTCTCCTGAATGGAATAGTTGGGTAGATCGCATAGTCACACATCGTGAAGAAAAGCTGCGAGATCAAGACTTATTAACATTTGTCTTGTTATCCAAGCAGGAATTTTCTTATGATGGTGCTTTGCTTGCTTCCCTTATATCATTCTGGAACAAAGGAGGAATCTTACTCCTTTTCTCCTGGTGACAAACTTTTTTACACCAGATACATTAATGAACATGCAAAGTCTCTTTATGCCCCCTTGGAGGAGAAAGAGATCACTGCCTTCATGCTCTGTTTGGTATGCAAGTTCATGGTATGCCCACCTTCGCGGAGTTGCCACGCTGAATACCTTCACCTTGCCAAACTTATGGCTTCAGGGAAGAGATTAGCCCTTGGCCAATTCGTGCTTGGTGCTCTGTACCGTGGATTATTCAATATCATTCAGAGTGTGGATAAAGGTATCCACGGTCCTTTATGGATCCTCCAAGTGTGGGCATGGATGTACTTTCCTCAGTTGTCCCCTGTTCGCCACTCAGCTTCCCTTAGCACACGATGCTATGGGAACCTGTATAGTGGTCTTATTCACGTGAACACTGATGCACATGCAACTTTCCAATCCTTATGGAATCTAAGAGATCAAAAATTCTTCCTTTACGCTAAGTGGCCATTTGGTCCCTCATGGTTCCAAGAATCGCCTTCTAGCGAAAGTGCTGATATTGTGAAACAAGCGTGGAAGAACTTTTGTTTGCCCATTGATTTTTCGTTTGGAGTAGAGATTAGTGGCAAGGCTAAGTCTGGGTTTGAAGCATACTGTCCTCCCTTATTTGGTTGGCAGCTTGGCTTCAAACAACAGATACCTTTACCTCCTCATTTCTCGAGGAACAAATGTTGTCACACAAGACCTTTCATTCATGATGAAGCTTTTTCCAAGAAATCTCATGAGTTGGCCCTAAGGCATCGTCAAGAGGCCAACTTTATCATACCTCCTTTCGACCCTGAAGCTACTCCAAACTTCGTTACTTGGTGGTCAAGGATCTGGGAAAGGATTGGCCATGAAGACATAACTATCATCACTGCTAGGCTTCATTTTCCTCATGGTAAGTTCTGTGATATTACCTTAGAAAAGATTCCAAAGTTTTATTACTGACTTTACTTCTTGCAGGTGATGTTTACACCCCTTCAAAAAAGGATGCCCGCAAGATGGGCTCAGTAACCAAGTCAGTAACACAGAAACGTCCTTCCTCGGCTCATGGAAAGGGTTTTCCTCAATCTTCATCAAAGAGAAAGAAGATTATCCCACAGTCAGGAGATTTCTCCGAAACCTCTCTTTCCCAAGAGCCGATTACCCAGGAGGCACAATCTCATACTCAGTCCGAGTCTGCAAGTGCCGAACCTCCTTTACCCTTGTGTCCAAGTTCAGTCACTCATTTCGAACAAAATGATACTTTTAAGAGCCCGGTCATGACAATGGCCGCCTCTCTCCTTATGGATGAAAATTTTTCTGTAGGTGACATGAACTTGATGGAGCAACCAAGTAGTAGTGACCTTATGATAGATCTGGAGGCCTTACTTTCCAACCAACAAGAAACACACTCGGTGTTTGCTCCTGAGGCTGTTTCCTCCCTATCTATGCCTATCTTAGTCAATGAAACAGATAATGGGAGTGAAACTCCTATCATCCTATCTTCTGACCAGATATCCTCCTTGCCTTCAATATTGCCTCCTTCTCTGAAAGAAGTTCCTTTTGTTCAAAGGTGTAAGATTCTTAAAGAGTATATCTCCAAGATTCTTCCCCAAGATGCTGGAATTCTTTCAAGAGGCAGTACTGAAGTTCTTTCTGATACAAGACTCAAAGAAGCTTATGATGAGCTTTGTGAGTTTACATCGAAGGTGAATGTGGTCGTTCTTCCATACCAGAAGAAGGCAATTTACTCTCATGCTCATGCTTCGTCCCTTTCTCTTGAGATTGACGATGATGAGGCTCAGTTCTGGAAACATTTTCCGAGATTGTTTGATGATTTCCTATTACGGTATAATCAAACTCAAAGCCTCTTTGATCAATTCAATGCGAAGGAGAAAAGATACAGGGCGCGTCAGAGATCACTGGATAATAAGGCATCTGCCTTATGTGGTTCTGTGGCGCCATCAGAGAAAGAGTTAGCCATTGATGCTGAGATCAATGATTATTTGGCAAAAATTAAGGTCCTTCAACTTGAGAAAGCAAAGCTTGTTCAACAACGTGAAACCCCTTGCAATCAGAAGTGTGAATACCTTTATTGTGAAGCTAACATTCTTTTTAAGGAGAAGGAAGAATATCTTGTCACTGTTGCCGAGAGGGATTTCCTTAGAACCCTGCTGGACAATATGGATATGGAGTTTGAAATGTGGAGGTCGCTTCTCCCGGAGACCTTTCCCCTTAAGCCTGAAGAGGACAAAGGTGCAGAAGAATAACCATCTTTATGATTTTGTTTTACTTCAATTTCCAAACAATCTATGTTTTGTTTTGAATTGGTGGCAATGGATTTTAGCCAACTTTTAAATTAATGGCCTTCATTTATTTTCTAGCCATTTAGCTTAAACAAAATCCTCGTCACTTTCAATCTCATGGTCTTGTGATAAAACCATCAAGATTTAGAAAATACTTAGGATTTTATTTGAAACTAAAATTGCCAAAATACTTAGTGAAATTTTCGGCAATATAGCCCAAAAATCCTTGTAAAATTCGGCCTTCCTCATTACAACAAAGCCAAATTTTGCAAAGCATCAACTCCACAACACTTGGACGAATTTTAGTGATGGAATTTCCTTTTAAGCTAGCAATTTTCGCCATCTATGTACCTAGTGGCAAAATTTTCAAAATTCTTATTATCTCATAAGTAATAAAAATATTTTGATTTTATTTTAAAGCCACAAGAACGCGATTGGGGTGGTTGAGTCCACGAAGCGTATGAGTGGTACTACACTTCGGTGAAGCAAGTGGCTGTGAGTTGAGTCATAGCCACTTCATCCGGTTCCTCCTCCAGATCAAACTCTGGATTTGGATTAGATTGTGCCTCCCATGCAGTTGGGTAGTACTTCTTCAGGTAACGCCCATTGATGAACTACTTGTGGGAGTCCCCACCTTCATCCTCCAACCAATAAGCACCGTTTTGAAGTACTTTCTTGATACGGAATGGTCCTTCCCACTTGGGAGACCATTTTCCTCGTTTCTTTGATCCGAGGGGCAAGAAAGCTTTCCATACTAGTTCACCTTCGACGAAGCTTCGTCGGCGAACCTTCTTATTGTAACATCTTTCTGCCTTCTTCTTTTGTGCTTGCAGATGATTTAGAGCTTCCAACCTTTCAGCATCCAAGTCTTCTAGCTCAATCATCATGGCATCGTTATAATCGTACCATTGCAAGTTGTTCTGGAATGCAACTCTGGCTGATTTAGCCAAGAGTTCCATAGGAACCATCGCATCATGGCCGTATGTTAGACTAAAAGGACTCACCCCAGTACTTGAGCGTTGTGACATGCGGTATACCCAAAGGGCTTTTGGCAAGACACGGTCCCATTTACCAGGTTTGTCTTTTATCATTTTTTTTCTATGATGCCTATCATTACTTTGTTAAAAGCTTCGGCCTGTCCATTAGCCTGCACATAGTATGGCGTTGACTTGGTGAATTTTAGGCCAAATTTTCTTTCCAAACTCCTTGTGATTTCACCATCAAAGTTAGTACCTTGATCAGTGGTGAGAGTCTCAGGAATTCCAAAGCGATAGATGATATGTTCTTTAATGAACTTCTTGATATCATTATGAGCTATGCCATTCAAAGCCTTAGCCTCCACCCATTTGGTGAAGTAGTCTGTGGCAACTATAATAAAGCAGAACCCTCCCTTAGCAGGTGGGTAAATCTTTCCTATGAGATCGATTGCCCATCGTCTAAACGGCCAAGGTTTTATTATAGAATGTAGCTCCTCTGATGGAAGTCTCCAGATAGGACCATATGCTTGACAAGCTTGGCATCCTCTGGTAAATTCCATACAGTCTTTCATGATGGTTGGCCAATAAAAGCCATGACGACGTATAAGCCATTTCATCTTTCTTCCAGCTTGGTGAGCACCACACAAGCCTTCATGTACATCCTTGATGACCTTCTTAGCTTCCTCATCCCCTAGACATCTCATTAAAGATCCGTCTAAGTCCTTTCGGTACAACTCGTCAGCCAAGATGGTATAGCGCACAGCCAAAGTCCTGATTCTCCTACTAACCTTTATTGACGGTTGTCAGAGGTAATCAAGAAATGGCTGGCGCCAATCATCAAGCCTATGCACTAGGTTGTATACCTCAAGTACATTATCCCTAGTAAATATTGAAGGCATAGTTCTCCTTTCAATACTTATTACTTTCCTCCAGATATCATCTAGAAAGGAGGCACCAGAACCAAGCTATGCAGCCAGGTTTGTAGCTTCATTATGGCGCCTAGGGATATGTTGTACCCTTACATCATCAAATTTTTCTAACAATTGCACTGCCATTGCATAGTAAGGTAGCAAAGATGGACTTGTGCAATTGAACTCTCGAGTAAGTTGGTTGATAACCAACAAAGAGTCTCCTTTGATGTGTATAGTGGGTACTTTCATTTCTCTAAGTAACTCCAAACCAATGATGAGTGCTTCATACTCGGCTTGATTGTTAGTACAATCAAAGTCAAGATGAAAAGCCATCATGGTGATCTCATTACTTGGAGGAATGATAATGACCCCAGCACCAACCGAGTTAGTGGTGCTAGATCCGTCAAACTCTAGTTCCCATGGTACTAAGGATACCTCCATGACATAGCTTAAGTCATCAAATTCTTCCCCTAGATCGAGACAAGGGTGGTTGGCCAAAAAATCTGCAATGGCCTGACCCTTGACTGCCTTCTGTGGTATGTATTTGAGACTAAACTCAGCCAGTGCTAAGCTCCATTTTCCCAGGCGGCCTCTAAGAAAAGGCCGGGTCAACATGTATTTAACCACATCAGTCTTAGCAATAATGTAGACATCAAAGTAAAGCATATAATGTCTAAGTTTTATTGCTGCGAAATAGAGTGATAAACAAAGCTTTTCAATAGGACTATATTTGGTTTATACATCAGTAAGAGCCCTACTTAAGTAGTACACTGCTTGTTCCTTCCCTTTGCCTATATCCTGAGCCAACAAGGATCCAATAGATGAATCAGTGGCTGAAACATATAAGTACAAAGCTAGATCTTTCTTAGGAGGAACTAAAACAGGAGGCGAAGCTAAGTACTTCTTGATAGCCTCAAAAGCTTCTTGATGTTCATCATTCCATTGGAACTCCTCTTTATCTTTCAACTTCAACAATGGTGAAAACGCCTTGGTTTTACCAGCAGTGTTGGAGATGAATCTTCGTAAGAAGTTCACTTGTCCAAGGAAACGTTGTAGCTCTTTTTTGGAAGTAGGTGGTTTTGCTTGAAGGATAGCTCTTGCCTTGTTTTGGTCTATCTCGATTCCTCGTTGATGAACCAAAAATCCAAGGAAGTTGCCTGCACTAACACCAAAAGCACATTTCAATGGATTCATTTTTAAGCCATGTTGCCTCATTCTTTCTAATGAGCGCCTTAGATGTTCAATGTGGTCAAAGTGCTTATGTGACTTTACCACAACATCATCTATGTATACTTCCATGAATTTGTGGATCATGTCATGGAAGATGGCATTCATTGCTCGTTGATAGGTCGCACCTGCATTTTTGAGTCCAAAGGGCATGACTACCCACTCAAACGTGCCAATGGCGCCTGGACAACGGAAAGCAGTTTTTGGAACATCCTCCTCTGCTATGTAGATCTGGTTGTAGCCACTATGTCCATCCATGAATGATAACACTCGATGTTGGGTGGCTCCATCCACAAGTAAATCTGCAACAGGCATATGTTATTCATCTTTAGGGGTGGCTGCATTCAAGTTACGAAAATCAACACACACCCTGATTTTACCATTTTTCTTAACCACAGGAACAATGTTTGATATCCATTCAACATACCTTGCGGTACGGATGAATCCTGCTTTAAGAAGCCTTTCAACTTCCTCTTTAACTTTAAGAACAACTTCATTAGCCATTCTTCTAGGAGGTTGTTGATAGGGATGGTAGTCTTTCATGATTGGGAGGCGATGCTCTACCAGATCACGATTTAAGCCAGGCATTTCATCATAGTCCCAAGTGAAACAATCTTTATATTCTTTCAAGAGGGCTACGAACGTGGCTTGTCTTCTTCGGCCAACAATTGACTTATGTAAGTCGGCCTAGGCTCTTCCTCAGTGCCAAGATTCACCTCGAGTAAAGGGTCTTGCACCTCAGCCTTAAGATCATCAAGTTTCATGGGAGCACGATCAAGTTCTTCTATAGTGATCTCATCTAAGTCTTGATTAACCACATAAGTTGATGGGGGTGGTTGACTCCTCTAAGCTTTGAAGCTTCATATCTAAGGCCAAGGCCGATAGCTTTTTTAAGATATCGTTGGCCAACACAACCTCCTTAGGTTGTGCACTCATAGAACTTCTTCTATGATGGGGTCACATGGAAGCGGCTTGAAAGGAATCAAGGCATCAAGCCGCACAAGAGTTTCCATTGCCTCTTTCAAGGCTTCTTGTTCGATTTCCCCAGTGGAGATGATGGGGTAGGGTCGTCCATATTTGTCCTGACCCACGAACCTAATAGGTCCAGTACTTCCATCGTAGAATCTCACATCTACAGTGTGAGACTCAACCTTGAAAGGCCTATTATCTGCCTTAACTATCTCAACTTCAGTACCGTTCCAAAACATCAAGAGTTGATGTAATGAGGAGGGTACACACCAATTGGAGTGAATCCAATCTCTCCCAAGTAGCATGTTGTAGGTTGATGAGGAATCAACTACAAATAATGCAGAGAGGGATGTTTTCGATCAAATGGTGAGCTGAGCAGGCAATATGCCCCTTGTTTTCTTTATGGCGCCAGAAAAGTCACTTACAGTAACATCTGACTCGATTAAGTCATCAGTACTTTTCCCCAGCTTTCTCAAGGATGAGAAAGGGATGAGGTTGACTGTTGCACCATTGTCAACAAGGACTCTATTTAGAGGGATGCCATCCACATGAGCCTTAATGTATAAAGGCTTAATGTGACATGTGGCACTCTCATCAGGCTTGGTGAAGACCGTAACCTTAGAGTCATCAAAGCTGTTGCCTCCGAGTCTACTTTTTGAGGTTCCTCGGTGACATTTTCAACTCCATGAGAAGAGGGTGGCTCTAATGATTCCACTCGCTCTTTAGCTTGGCTGCGAAAGTATAAGGAAGTGTAAGGGTGATATGATTGAGGTCAACCATGAATTGCCCGAAGGTCAATGAATCAACAGATTTGTTGTCAAAGTCCTCGGCAGCCAAAGTTTCTTCCTCGCTCATAGCGTCCAAAGCATCCTCTGCATCTTCATTGCATACCAAGTTTTGATCAGATGAAGTTGGTTCAGCACTTTCTTCAAGCATGGCGTCATTAACTTTTATGTTAGTGGTTAATAACCCATCTTGAATCTTCTGAGACCTCTCCAACTTAAGTTCTTCGATGAAGATCTTTCGAAGGAGTTGTTTAGAAGCATCATCTATAGCTTCTTGTCTCTCTGAAAGAAGGTTTTCTGCTTTAATATGCTTTCGCCTATCAGCCTGAAACTCTTTCCTTTCTTTATCTATTCTTGCCTTCTCAAGCAAGATAGATACTTGCCATGGAGACATGCCTTCTTCAATATGAAGGAGGTCTTGAGTGGCCTCATGTGAAGGCCAGTCTTCAAGTTTCTTATAAGGGAACTTTCTGTAATATGAATCTTCGTCAATATCACAGAGTTCGAACTTATCATCATAATCCATGGTAAGGGCCCTCATAGCCAATCTTCGGTAGGCGAGAACTGTTTTTTCGTTTATGGCACCCTTTTGAGCTAGTTCATGGCAAGTGTAATCTTCACTCTCATAGACGATGTCAATTAAGGTTTGCCTTAAAGCTTGCAGCTCTCCCTCCTTTTGATCAAGCTGGAGGGTTTTTTCCTTGAGCTTTGCTTCCTCTGAGAGGATCTTTGCCTTGCAGAGTTCTACCTCCGTGTCTGCTAGGTTCATGAGAGGTATCTCTATCTCGTTGATAGGTGGTGATCCCCTCTCATCAAGCTGTATGGCGTTCGTCATGTCCTCCTTTCGAGCTTTCGCCCTTCTACGGAGTTCACATCTCCTCCAAGTCTTTCTATTCCTTTGAATAGGGAACTTGGGATGTTGTACTCTTTGCCACACACCCTCTTGAGCTTTGGATGGTGGTTTGACCATCTTACATCTTACATGGTCTTTTCGTACCTTTATCTCTTTTCTCACAGCAGCATTACGGTATTCCTCCTTCCTATGATCCAACCATGGTCAAATCTCTCGCTTAGTTCCTCGGGACTTAGGAGAGAAGTCAACCTTCGGTTGTTTATCATGTTTGGAGGTCCTTTGCTTTTTGTGAGGGAGAGATGTAGCCAGATGGGAAGAGGATGGCGCCACCTTAGTTGAGGACTCCCCCAATTCCCAATTTCTTGACTTAGGAGGAAGGAAAGAAGTCTTTTGCTTGCCCCCCGAGCTGGGAACATGCTCTGACTTATTTCTTTTCTCCTTTTGGAGTGGAGTCTTGGATGAGAAATCCAACTTCCTTTGAACTTCTTTCTTTGAAGAAGCTGGAAGATGCTTGATGGGTTCCTCTTCATCTCAGATGAAGTGAGTTCAAGCTTCCTCATTGGTGCTTTGAGTCTTGTATCAGCCGTATCTGGATGCCAGGGACGATCTGAGTGCAAACCCAAAGACTTAGTTCTATCCACTAGCCTCTTAATACTAGAAGTGTGGTAGCAGAACTCACCTTCTTATTGAGAGATGGCTGACAAAGGGGTATTTGTAGCCAAAAACGTCCTCCTAGGTGTGGGTTCTCCCTTCTTGGTCACTCTTTCATCCCTTGGGAGGTTAAAGTTGACCATATGAACAGGAGCAGGGAAGGGATTCTTTTCAACTCCCATATCCTTTTTGGGGGCTTCAGGGAACTTGAAGAGTCCTTTCTCTATTTGTTCCTGTACTATGTTCTTAAACACAGTACAGTTGTTGGTAGTATGCCTTCATGAATCATGGTACCTGCAGTACTCTCTTCCTCTGATGGTCTCAGGTGAGGGAAGTACATGCCCAGGAGGAATGTTAATCACACCAGACTTATGGAGGAAGTCGAAGATCTCATCCATCTTTGAAGTATCAAATGAATAAGTCTTGCTTCCTTCATAAGATTTCTTATCAACTTGACGCTGATATATAGGTGCGAACCTTTCTTGGGTCTGAGGGTGTCCAAGCCTTGCTTTCACTAGGCAAGGACACTCAATAGGCTTATCAACCTTTACCTCAGCTACTCCAAGTTCATAGTTTGGTTCTTGATAGTAAGTGTCATAAGATGAACTCCTTCGTTCGTTCTCTTCACGGAGAAGGGTTTCGTATCTAGTCACTTTGGTTGACATCTCGAAGAAGACTCTGAAGTCGACTCCTTCGAACTTCTTTCGAAGCTCGATATCAAGTCCATTTTGAGCTAGACGTACGAACTCCATCTCTTGAAGAGGTGTACGACACCTATTCCTTAACTTCTTGAAACGAGCTAAGTAATCCTCGGCTGATTCACCTTTCTTTTGATAATGGCGGGATAAGTCAGCCATGGAGACCTCAGGCTCAGTCCTATAGAACTGAGTATGGAACAACCTCTCCATCTCTTCCCAAGTTCTCACAGAGTTAAGTGGTAGGTTGATATACCATGTAAACGCCGCTCCAGTGACAGAGTTGGAGAAAGAGACGAAGCTTGTGGTATCTAGAGTTAGCCTCTCCACATTGCACGGTGAAGCGAGCAATATGTTCCAAGGTGGACTATTCACTTGAGGTTCCGGAGAAGCAAGTGAAGTCAGGGACCTTGTATCCTCGAGGAAGTGGATAGAGTCTATCATATTCCCCTAGGTAGGGCTTCTGGAAGGAAGGTCGTCCAATCCTTCGGTAAGTTGGACCAAACATATCCTCAAGTATCTCCCTGAGGTTATTCGGATTGACTGGTCTCTCTTGAGGAGGATGGCGTAGAGGGGGATGGCGTTGATGGCCATCTCTCACTCCGTTGCCATTACCATTCCTCACATGAGGTGGTGCATAGGCTGCAGCACGAGGTTCAACAGGGTTGAGGTCCTCCTCTACGTTATCAGCAACGTTATCACCAATATCTTGTTGGTTTTCACCTCCGAGCCCAGGGTTGATAACTCCCTGAGGGATAGGAGGTGGAGGTGGAACCTGATGGTTATTCACCTTAGAGTGGACTTGTTGGAGGGGAAAGGCAACAGGTGGAGCATTAACCAATGGTTGGTTTTGCCCCCCAAGTCCTTGTCCTCCAAGTCTACCATCCAACCTATTGATGAGCTGCTGGATGTTCTCCTGGGAGTCGACTCTTTGCTGGGTTAGCTGCTGTATCATACGTTCCTGAGAGTTTTCAAACCTCTCAAGTAACGAAGCGATACCGCTGAGAGTCTTCCACATGGTAACATTATTCAGTTTGAGTGGGGATTCAACTTCCTCATCTCTCAACCCAGTAGATCCCAGCGGAGTAGCTCCTAGTGGACTCTGGCTTGATGAGTCTTGAGGTTTCTTATCTCCTCCTTTAGGTGGCATAGCTAGGTAAGAGTGCAAGAAAAGTAAATAGAAAGAAAGCCTTCAAACGTTGAGATGGGAAGACAGGATGCTGTGTCCCACTTAGAACGTTGAAGGAGCCGTCAGTGTGGACCTTCGACTATAAAGAGAGAGAGAGTCGGGGATCGCCGACTAAAGAGAGAGAAAGCAGGAAAATCTTCAGAGATGTGGGCAAGATGTCTTATGGATTACCACAGATGGGAAGCCAACCTAGTTGGGTCCCACCGGGCATGCCAAAAAGAGATGTTGCGCCAAAAATCTCTTGATAAAGTTTCTGCGAAAACTACTTAATGACAGCATGAGGGCGTGCCAGTCAATTTGCTGAAATTGACAAAGAAACTAGGTTGAGAGAAAAAGTAAAGATCAGAGCGATTTGTGGGGACTGGATCAAAGTCACACCGAAGCATTTAAATTATCGGTCCACTAGATTGACTTCCAAAAGTGATAAAACAGGGGGGGAAGGACAATTCAATTGCCGTCTTCTCGAAAATAAACAAGAGATTTGTGTTTTAACGTCCTTGGACGAGATTGAACAAGAAAAAAGTAAAGAACGAGTAAGAACTCGTGATGAACATGAATAAAAAGGCGCTGGGCCAGAGAGAAAATAAGCCGGAGCTTGAAGTTTATTCCCGGAGGAAGTGTGAAGTGCAGGACTTGATTTCTGAAGCTTGGAATTGTTCCTTTATATAGGGGGCGGCCTGGGCTTGAAATATGGTGGCCTTCACTTGCTGAGGAAGTAATTTACTTGCTGAGGAAGGCGAACTCTTCTAATTGGTCGGAGGAAACTTCCAAGAAATCGCAGTGGAGCTTCCTTCTCCTTCTAGATGCTGCAGCAGGTGATAGGAAGGTGAGGAGAAGGGTGTGAGGCGTCCCTCATAGCTATAGTCGACTCCCTCCTCATAGTACCTAGGTAGTATGAGATGCTAGGTAGTATGAGGTGATAGGCTGCATCTGCTGTATCAAGTGTAGTCCCTGTTGCCTCCATTGAGCTGAAACTACTAAATTGGCTGAGAGGTGACCATGGGGTATGAGAGATATCACCTAGGCCACAAAATTCTCTATACTTAGCCATATTTAGGCCTTCCAAGGACGAAAATACCCTTTTACTGATAGCTATGGCCATACTAGGGTGATAAAACCACTTTGTCCTTAACAGAAGAAGGTGTAAAAGTCACAAACGACCTTGGATCAAGCTCAAACTTCACCAGTAGGTTTTGTATACCAGCCATAGACTATGGTTAAAATCTTGGCTTATTCTGAGCTTTCCTTCATAGTAAACCGAGCTTCTTACCTCAAATTGTCCTTAAATGAAAAACTAGCATAAGTTTTTCATTCTAAGTCTGAATGAGCTGAAATCTTGCCAAGGGTCTTAGAATATCAACATAAGACTATGTGAAAAATTCTAAGTAAAACCGAGCTCCCCTTGATGGTGAACTAGGTTTCCACCCCTGGGTTGTCCTTAAATGAAAAACTAGCATAAGTTTTTCATACTAAGTCTAAAGAAGCTGATTTTCCACCAGTATACTTATATTATCACCATAAGGTTATGGGAAAAAATCCAAGTGAAACCGAACTCTCTAGCATAGAGAAGTTGGTTTGTCTCCCCAAGCTGTCCTTAATTGAAAAACTGGCATAAGTTTTTCATGCTAAGTCTGTTTGAGATGAAACTTCACCTAGATGACCTATGTATATCAAGGAACATCATGGTAAAACCCCTTGATAGAGCTGCATACCCTATCTAGTAGTATTGCTCAACCTTGCTTCTTTGTCCTTAAATGAACAAAATGCAAGTTTGCCTCTCAGGGGAGTACTACTAGCAGGGACGGCTTGACCACTATACTAGGGTGGTCATGTCTAAGGATGGTGAGTGATAATATCTTACACCTCCCTTAGTTCAGTAAATGCTTCTCTTGCTGTTACTCTCTTACTCCCTGCCTCCTCAGTGCAAGGGATGAGGAGACTGCATCCTATGACTATAATAGGCATAGGGCGACCTTCCCTGGGTATGGGTGATCGGTCGTTGATCAAATCACAAGATAAATTCCCCACAAACCAATTAACAAATAGATAAACTACTTAGCTAGGGCAAGTAGGGGTCGAATCCACAGGGAAGGTATGAATCAAAGTTAAATCTTACAAAAGAAAATCTAACCTAGAAAAGATATTTTTTTGGGGTTTTCAATTTATCAAATAAGATTAGAAAGAAATCTAAATTAAATAACTATAAAAAAAGTTTAAGAGTAAAACAATGAATAAAAACATACTCCTTCTCCTTTAGGTAACTACTTTGATCAAGTGAATCATGGATCATGGACACTAAACATTAATTTGGCTTAGATTGCAATCAATTAAGAATCATAAATTACTCCAAATCGGTATATAGCCTAAGACGTAGACATCAACTTTCATTGAAACAAAGTAATCCTCTTAATATCTTAAACAACTCCATTTGAATAATTGGTATAAGAACAGACGTAATGCTATTCCAACATGCTATGAAAATTAATCCGCATCTCGCTGACAATTAATTACAAATGTTCTAATTGCGGGTCTATCAAACCTTAGAACACGCATTAAGCTTAACTTATCCACATGCATGATAAATCAATACCAAACTTGCCTACGTCAATTTCCATCTCGGCCTAAAGATTTCGACAAGGTTTGATATCCCATTGAACCTAGGACTCCTAGCATTCAATTGTTACTTGGACCAACTTTAGCTTGACTCAAGCTACTTGAATCTAACTATAGCATTCATAAATCTCAAGATATGTTGTACACCAAATCAATCAAAGTATGAACACATAAGATAAAGCATAGAGATAAGAAACATATCCAAACGGAAAAAACTCAAATTATCAAGAACAAAAGTCTCACCAATAATTCATTGATCAAAAGTACCTAAGGAAAAAAAGTATAAAAGTTTAGCTACTCATGGATTGCAAGCAATTGTTATGGCCAAAATACAGAAAGGTTGCCAAATCTGGAAACAAGTGAAGAGGCTTCAAGGAGAAGTGACACGCGAAGGCATGCTTGGCGCGCGCATGTGTTGGCCCCGACTCCCCCTGGGCGCCCATGTGGATGGCCTGTGCGCCCAGGGCGTTGCTCTCAGCCCCCATGTCGCCAGCGCCCATGTGCTTGCTGGTGGCATGTCTCGACTAGCGCTGGGCGCCCATGTGCTATGCTTGGCGCCCCATGTGGTTTGC
>AWWV01008855.1:0-11633 GCA_001974805.1 Corchorus capsularis
ATTTTATTTATGTATATTTGTTATATTTATAATCAAAATTTATATTATGGAATAAAAAAACTCTTTAAATTAATATTTTATTAATTTATCGATTAATTAATAACTCTATAAATTAATAAATTTTCATGGTCCCAACATTATTAATTTATAGAAGTTTTACTGTATATATATATATATTTTTTTTTTTGCTTTATTTCTGATCAACCTAAATCTTTATGTAACTTTGAAGTGGCAAATATTTAACTTTCTCAATTTGAAAAGAACTTCATCCAAAATTTGTCTTGATTTTTATTCAATATGTTATTTTACAATGTTCTCTTGATGACTCTCCATCTTCACATCAGGAATATGGATTAAGAGATTTGTCATTGCTGTGGCTCTCTCTCTCTCTCTGCTTCTCTATCTGTTTGTCCATTTTTCCATCAATTTTCTACCTATGTTTTACAGTTGGCCATCATGTTGCTCCTCTTAAACATTTGATTGCGTAACAAAATTCATTAATTCGTGTCCCTCTGAACATTGGTTAAGATTTGATACATCTCTTGCCATAGTTTTTATAAGCATAAATTTCTTGAATTGGCAAAAGATTTGGCCGTTAAAACACATTTTGCATGTAATAATCCAAATATGTTTGCTTTTGCCAGAGCATCGCTTCATGTCTATTTCCTATTCAATATCTATGATATAAACAGGGTTAAGGATGCCAAAGGATGAAGTAAATTTAATTCTATAATAAAAATGTTGTTGAAGTTTTAAATTGTTCAAATAAATTTATTTATACTAATTTATGAATGAAAAGAATTAATTATTGGTATGGCAGAATACCACCAGTTTCGGTTAAAAAAAAGAGATGTTCTGTTAAATGATATTCAGGCAGAGAAAATACTTAATAGGATACACTTGGCTCTATTTTGATGGTTTTGAATAGACGCTATTTTAAGAAAATTGTACGTTGAGCTTAGAAACACATCAGATAGAGGTGAAAGATTAAATAAATATCTTGCAAAAAATGGAATGCTTCCCATCAAAAGGATACATTCTGAGTAATCAATGAGACACATATAAAGTGAGGATAATTACTGCTTTTATTGAACTAGTATCTTGGCGTTTTATCTGTTTATGATTGATTAAGTAGCTAGGTTACATCAATCTTTTTCCATTTTCATTATCCACCTCACTAACTAGAATCTACATTTGAATTTAGAATAGAACCTGACTCTTTCTTAAGGTTCCTGTAAAATGATTGATCAATTTGGAGTTTATGATTCAGCCTCTACCTATTTTCTCATATTAATTGTGACTATGTTTAGTTTAGTCCCCTATTTGTCTGTTATGAATATTTATCATTGATGCTGTCACAGTTTCAACTTGTAAAATTCTAAAGTTTTGTGGATGAATTATAGATTTTATTTCATTATTTATTGCATGCAAATGGCGACTGATTGCATTATTGTTTTTTTTGTTTTATTTAAATTGTTCCGTTTCTGGTCGAAGTTGAACAACTTTTCTGTTAATGATTAACAAGTTGGTGATTTGACATTTTCTAGTCCTTTTTTCCTGAGTGTTTCTGGATTCTGCTGAATCAGAAATGTTGGTATTTTCCTTTTTACGCTGCCCCCCCTCTCCTGCCACCAAATAAGTGACTGTTGCAATTAGCTTGGAGTCTGACTCTTTCCCTTCTAAAATATTTCTTGGATCCTTCTCCGTTAACTGCATTTGTAATGTTCAAATTTCAATGTCTTTTCCTTCCCATAGCAATTTAGTGTAAGTATGTGATTGATGGGCTGTTTTAGAATATTGAAACCATGTTTAATGCCAAATAAATTGTACTCAGTTTGGCTGTAATAACCATGTACATTTTGTCAACGCAGGTGACTGTATGTGAGACGTGTGGTGATAGGGGCTTTGCTGAGTTATTAGTTTACTGTGAAAAATGTCAGGCTTATGCGATACATCGGTAAATGGCAACATTACTATTGTCTGATTCATTACATACTTGGTTTGGGAACATCAAACAGCCATTTATATTCTTTTCTAGTGTCAAATACAGATTTACTATTTAGAATTAATGAAATTCTTGGAAGTTGGATTTCTAATTGAAAAAATATTGTACTAGCTTTTTTTTGGGAAATCATCGCAAAAATCTTAAGTTAGATTGGGTATGCATCTTTACCAATTCAATCTGCTTAAGTTGACTGTTGACAACACTTTTGATTTTTTTAGTATTTGGTGTTACTAATTTTTGCTTTAAATATCTTTTCTTAATCCAGCTATTGCTTAAAAAAAGTAACTTTGGGGGATGTTTTTTGGTTTTGCGTGGACTGTGAACCGGAGATAGCAGTAACATCTACCCCCAAGCAAGGTTCGCCTGCGACTGGCCCCGAATCAAGATTGGAGGACTGTCCTGTTAGTCGATTAGATGACGATATAAAATGCTTAAAGAACAAGAAGAAGAGCAAACATGACAGTGGCTCGTTTGTCATATCAAAGGTGCAAAAACAAAGTAGGCCCTTGCTTAAACCCCCCGAGGATCTTGCAAAAGATGAGACACTTGGAAGGAAAGATGAGACATTGAACAACAAGAAGAAGAGCAAACATGACAGTGGCTCATTTGTCATATCAAAGGTGCAAAAACAAAGTAGCCCCTTGCTTAAACCCCCTGAGGATGTTGCAAAAGATGAGACACTTGGAAGGAAAGATGAGACGTTGAACAACAAGAAGAATAGTAAACATGACAGCGGCTCATTTGTCATATCAAAGGTGCAAAAACAAAGTAGCCCCTTGCTTAAACCCCCTGAGGATCTTGCAGAAGATGAGACACTTGGAAGGAAAGATGAGACGTTGAACAACAACAAGAAGAGCAAACATGACAGTGGCTCATTTGTCATATCAAAGGTGCAAAAACAAAGTAGCCCATTGCTTAAACCCCCCGAGGATCTTGCAAAAGATGAGACACTTGGAAGGAAAGATGAGACGTTGGGAAGACCAGTCAGAGTGGGTGGGCCTACCTTTAATAACGAGGATGGGGTTTTTGAAGCTAAAAGCTCTGTTTCAAACACTTGCACATCATCAAGAGAGACAGATTGGGTTAACATCGATAAGAAAGCTGAATATGTCAATATTAGAACATCTTCTATAGCCCTCAATGAGTATTTGAACATCGTAGAGTCTAATCTTTTGGACTGTGGGGATAGGGAACTGGATGGTATATATTCTGATGAAGTCGCTGAATCTGTTAAAACTAAAGCATCTCTTGTGCCGACAAGAAACCAAATCCCAGAACACATTTATTTGCCTGCACTGCCAATAATGGAACCAATATGGAGGTAAGATTTTTGTTTCACCTTTCAATGTTTATGTTCTTAGTCTCAGAGATCAGTGGGTAGAAGAAGCTCATAAGCCCAATTGTTTGTTGACAGGGGAAGTGTCCATCTCTGTGACGGAAAATTTCTTATACGAGTTTTAGCCCATTTGTCTAGTTTTGCATGCTTGAAGGTTTGTGAGACAGCAAAATGGTTACCTGAATCCCTTTGCCTAGAATTGCTTCCAAGATGTAATATGTGGCCTAAAGGTTTTAAGAGATGGGGGCCAAGTGAAGATAGTATTGCTCTTTATTTCTTTCCCTGTAATGAAAGGTACTTTTCTTTATGTCATACTTTCAACCCTCCTTTAGTCCAGGCTTTGTACTTTAATAGGTTTATTTCGTTTTTACAGGGACACGAAGACTTTTGACAATCTAGTGGATAAGATGATTAGCCAAGATCTTGGCATGAGAGCTGTATTTCAAGATGTAGAACTCCTAGTTTTCACTTCTAGATTATTGCCACTATACTATTGGAGTGAGTCCAAATATACCATACACCTATTGCCGGTTTGCTTATTGAACATAAGTCAGATCTTCAATTGGCACCAAGTTAGATTGATTTTGAGTTGCAAGACTGAGAATGATCTAATCATTAACATTGACTTGCAGGGTTCCAAGAGAAGTTCTATTTGTGGGGGGTGTTTAGGTCAAAGCAAGCTTCACAGTCAACAAATGTAGTTGCGGAAGATGAGAAAAATCCTCTCGACACTCTTACCTTGTATTCACAGAGTCCTGTTAGTCCTCTAAGCAACAGTGGTAGTTCTCACTTAACTGAAAAAATTTCATGTTAGTCTTTTGCTTTAGGGTTGTGAAAAGAATAGATGAAGGTTATAGCATAGAAATAGAATGATTGGCAATCTGAACAAGTATATATAAATGCCAAAAGTCTAGTGCCCCCAAGGAGTGATATGCATCTGCAAGAATCATCATTTCTCTGTATATGAACTGTTTTTGTAGTTGCCAACAGTCAAATGTAAATGACTGATTAAAATACTAAATGAGGATCAGCTAGCAATTTTTCTTTTTGGTTTCTTAAGAGGAGCTTGAAAGGCATACGAAGCACATGCGGTGCTATAAGGTGGCAGCAAATTTTTATGTATTGATAAGTCTTGGTAAAGGCTGATTGTTTGGCCTATAAAATCAGGAGGCAAGCACAAACAGTTCCTGAAGTGAGTTTCACAGAATGCTTCCATGTTTCTCTGCTTGAATTGAAGTTTGACTATCTGATGTCATAAGGCAAACTGAACTAATTTGTACCAAGCTAGGGCTCTTGAAAAACCTTAAAAATCCATCTTTGTAACGCCTACTTTTTCATTAAGAAAAGGCTTTTTTATTCAAGGTTGGACTGTTTTCCATTTGGAAATTTGACAAAAAGGAAATGTAAGAAGCTTTTCTGAGAATATATTTCAACTGCCAAATACGTGCTTTACACCTGTTTAACAATCTATGAATTATGAATTTACTTCAGAACGCTCAAAATGTGGTATTTGTCATAAAAATGAACAAAATGAATCACAAATTTATTCATGCAAGTCCCACAGATGATTACAAAGGTTTATGGGCAGAGGGTCCAGAGTGTAATGCCCAAGCCTCCCAGTGCGATACAAATTTAGTAACTTAACAGCAACTATATGATCATGTTCTCCATCTCTTTCCTCAGGGATACGAAAAGCCTCCCTTAGGGCAACAAACTCTGCGTCGATAAGTTTTAACATGTCATCCTCACACTCTAGATTTCCATCAAAACATGAAATGACATCAAAGAGAGCCTGGCGCACATCATGCACTATGAAATCCTGCATAAACAGTCATCAGTTTCTTTCTCTCTAGATGTCTTGGAAGAGAAAACATCAAGAATAATCACTAATCCTAGAAAGAATAATTTTCATTTATGTGTTTATTACAACTTCATTAAATCGGAGAACTGTCATTCATGAGGAAAACAATGCTTTGTTGATAATGTCAATAGATGTCTTAAATCAATTTTAAGCACTACTGGATCAGTGATCAAGTCTTATCTACCTATATAACAAAAAGCCACAAGCTTTAAATTTAAAATTAGAGGTTTTCACAAGAAGCATGTGGCAGTTTTTTAAAGAAATAACAGAGAAACAGCAGAAAAGAATTATAAAAACAAAATATTGAGATAGAGCTAAAAGACCACCAAGAATGAAGAAACCTAAAGCACCTCAAAAAATTGGTTAGAGGAAGATTTTACTAGGTTTCACTGTCTATTCTCTGGTTTTACATAGAAGCCAAAGAGTTTATTACAAATTTTCCAGTTAGGGTAGTTTTATAAGTGACGGAGAAGCCCATACCTGTGTGTGATCCATTAGATATTGCTTTCTCTGTCTTCCCTTCAACTTATAGCAGCCTGAGTGCTCTTGTTTGCTTTCTGCAGATGACAACTTACCACGATTGATCAATACTTTTTCCCATTTCTTGTATTGGTCACTTAAGTTGAGAATAGCCAAAAAATATTGAACGAGTTCCTTTTGCCCAACCAAACTGTCTCTAATTGCTCCTGCACGTGTAGAAGGAAAACTTGCTGTAAAGATAAACTACTCTATTAAGCAGAGGAGATCTTGATATAAGTTTAACTATTAAGTGAAGGAGAGAGACAAAAAGTAGTTGCTAACCCACCTGTTAATGCTAACTTCGAGCAGAGCTCAGAATCATGAATACTAGGAGGTAAAATGCCAGGAGTATCCAACAAATAGATATTGGGATGGCTACCAATCTGGAGAAAAGAGTTGAGCATGAATCACACTTTCAGGGTATTACAAACAAACAGCTGATGGAGCAGAATTATCTACGCTGAATTTAAAAGAATAATTTCAAACAATGGGGTATAAACCTTCATGCTGCTGATATCTTTTGTCTCTCCAGGCTGAGGACTAACCATAGCATGCTTCAGCTTTCCTTTCTCTAAAACAAGGAAAACAGAGCATGATCCAGATTTCATCTAAAGGTCATTTAAACAGGAGAGCAACAAGAGAGAATGCGAAGGTCGAAGCACCTGCAGCACTAATCCTCCCAATTTGGTGCAAAGAATTAGCAAGTGCTGATTTACCAACATTAGGAATCCCAACTAGCATTACAATTACTGTTTCACTGAACTGGCGATTAGCTTGCTTCAGTTCCCTAAGTTGAGCTTGTATAAAATTGAGCAACTGTAAAGAATTGAAGTGTTTTCAATTATTACTAAAACTTAATAAAAAGAGATCTCAGCAGGTAGATAGGAGAGTTAAATTGCCCCTTTAACATTGTCCTTGTTATGGGAATAAACTCCATAGGAAATGCAATTTTGTTGCTGAAAATATCTCATCGATCCCTAAAAAAGTGAAGCAAAAACATCATAAAACATATGAAGCCAATTGGGATTGGCAGGCAACAGAATAAATTAGAGGCTACTTAATGGAATAAGAACCTTTATATAGAATGGGTTTGCAAGGTCCATCTTGTTCATGACAACTATTCTCTTAGAAAGTGGAAAGTTTCTCAACAACTCATACTCGGATGATAAAGGAACCTGAAAGTTTGAAGCAGTTAAACAAGTTGGTTGAGACATTCCATCAAACGGATAAGAAGCATAAACGTAATTTAAAAAATAAAAAATAAAAAATAAAAAATAAAAATAAAAATAAAAATAAAAGCACGTATACCCTGGCGTCTCTGATCTCAACGACAAGGTCGACTAAGGGAATCCGTTCATCAATCGCACGAGAGGCTGCAGCCATGTGGGGGTCAAACCATCCTCTGTTTCTGCTTGCCGCTTTCTTAACCGTATTCCCAATTTCCTTCGCTATTTTACTAGCCGTTGTCATTCGTCATTGCAAAATTTTAAAACCCTCGTCTTTTTGTTCCTTAAATGGAGACCTGACCCAGACCCAGACCCAACTTGAATTTAGAATGACCAATCAATAACAAAAAGACAAATAACAATGGATATTGTTCTTCACTTCCACACATTTACATAGACACAAAAACACCAATAGAAATGATGAAGAAGTAAATGATGAAGATAAGAAAACATTTTTTAAGATTAAACTCAGTCAAAGCCTTTGTGCAAAAAAAAAATAAAATCAATCAAAGACATGACTTTCGCCTTTCAGGAAAAATAAGCCATGAAACCGACCATGATTATTTTATAATATATCTATTTATTTATGATGCGTACAAGGTTTATCATGAACTTGAAGACAAGCATGAAGAGCATGAAGAGCATGAAGAGGATGTTTAATGGCTGCAAGGAAGCATGAAGATGCATGGAGATTAGAAGTGTCAAATGGGCGGGTTTGGGTTCGGGTCATCTGGGTCCGGGTCAAATGGGTCAGGCAGTTTTCTCGGTCATTCGGGATTTCGGGTTTAGGGTCATCTGGGTTCGGGTTATTCGGATTTCGGGTCATTCGGGTCTCGGATCATACGGGTTTCAGGTAATTCGGGTCCCAGGTCATACGGGTTCCGGGTCATTCGGTCTCGGGTCTACCGAGTTTCGGGTTGGGCGAGTTCGGGTTTTGGCCTCGGATCACTCGGGTTTCTAGTCAATTGGGTCAGCATTGAAATTTTTAATTTTCAATACTCAACTTTTTTTAAATATATTTATTATTCGATTTATTTTATAAATAAGTAGAAACAATTATACAATCTATTATCAACGAAGTTTAGCAGACTGCATATGCGAGGTTAAAGGATAGAATACTTAATATGTGCCTCCTTAGATATTAATTTTGAATATTAAATACATAATTGATTATCAGCTGAAGTAGGTGTTGAATATTAAATAAATAATTAATTATCAGGTGGGGTATGTGTCAACATTTTAAGCCGTATAAAAAATAAAAACACTATTCACAATGTATTATTATAAATAAAATATTAGTTATGTAATATCTAAATTTATAATTTTTTTTTTCATTACTTCAATTGTTATTATTATAAATTAACTAATAATATAATTATCCATGAACAATGAAAATAGAATTACAACCCTTACCAGCTAGATTATTATAGTAAGGTCATAGTACCCAATAGATAAAATCACCAAGAAATTACCAAGTAAATATTACTATTTATTCATTATTTAAAAAAATAAATTACTAATTATAAATTTATCATAAATTATTCATATAACTGATTTAATTTTAGTGGTTGTTCACATAATTATTGTTCATATATTGAATTTTAGCAAATTTAATCATGATTTATAATAGGTAAAATTATAACAATAATATTAACTAGAACTTCCTGGCCGCGCTTCGCGTGCGGCTGTTTTATTTTATAACTTCTTTTAAGAAAATTCAGTTAAGAAATGAAATTTTGTTGTGAAATGATAACAAAACAAAGCAAGGTAGTAGAGAATTGAAGCATGGAAAAGACAAGAGAATAGAGAGACAATAGAATATGGAGAAGAAGAAAATATGAAAAATGGGAGAAATTGTTCTTATTAATCTTATTCGAGTAAGTGACCTATTTATAGGCACATAGATACATCACCATAAATATAAGGGGTTGAACTTAATACATAGGTATATGTGTATGAATGAACCAAGTCATCAATCTTATCCATGCTTTAATTAGATTCATGGACATCCACCAACATACATGTATATTCATAACAAATTTATAATTAATTTATATTTATTTTATATAGAAAGGGGAAGAATGTCTTTTAATTTTTCCAGACTAAATGAATATAAACATAATAAACAAAACATTAGAAAATTAACTATTGACACATGTCAAAGAAACCAAATGCCATGTGGTGCTTAATGAGAACCTTGCTCATAAAATTAATAATAGGTTTAATTGTATTGAATAAATGATGATTTAGAATAAGTAAAATTATAAATTTTATTGAATAAAAGATAATTTTAGTTTATGATATTCTCGGGTCATTCGGGTTAACTTCTCGGGTTATTCAGGTTTCCGGTCATAGGGTGTCGGGTCACTCAGGTTATGGGTCATTCGGGTCTCGGGTCGGGCGGGTTCGGGTCGTTTACTTTTTCTGGTCAAATCGGGTTGGACGGTTTCGGGCGGGTTGGGCGGGTTCTCAGCTTCGGGTTAGCTTTTGATAGCTCTAATGGAGATCATTGAGATATCAATAAGCATGATTTAAGACCAAGAAGATACCATTCGATCCATTGAAGCTACCTATTGGTCCGATGACTAGAGCAAGAGTTAAGAGATTCAAGGATGTACTCATGGGCCTTGTTCGAACTCATCTTGATGACATGAATACTATTGAAGTTCAACTAATGAGCTTTGATGATGTTTTGAGCAAGAAAATACCAATCAATTACAAGTTCATCACTTTGCTTGCTATTGATTCTACATGGCGGAATTGACATCGTGGCATGAACCCATTAGCATTAATTTGCCATGTGTGGGCTTAACTCTATCTTAGATTAGTTTATTTTTAAGTTTGGATGTTATTTGGGTTGGGCCTTTTTTATATAAGTCCAATCCTTGTTTAATTCTGTCTTTATTTCCTTTTTCTAGTTGGGCTTGGATTAGTTTTAAATATCCCTTATGTTTGGACGAAAATAGGGTTTTATTTTGGTTGTTTGGTTAACCCCTATCACTATATAAGGGTTCAAATACCTCTTGTAAACACAAGAGAGTTCCTTTGAGAATTTATCTTCATTGTTCTGGTCTGAACATACTTAGAATTTCTTCAATGTTGTAGAGTCCTAGCAAACAATTAGATAGTGATTACTTGATTGTTTGTGAATCTTATGATCTTAGGTTGTCAATTGCAAGTCTAATCGATTATCTAAGGCTAACGAACGAAGATTGGATCCTGTCGCAACGTCCGGGTCCGGGGGACCCTGCCGAACCCTACCGCTAAACGACTATAAAAACTATAAAACTAAGGGAGTCGCCACTAATATTCTTTAACCTAGGTGTGATTAGCCACCTATCAGAATATTAAGCCTAATGTTAACCTAAGCTTGGCGAAGGTAACACTAAACCTAATAAACGGTCTTCTAACCAGAGTCCTAAAGGTTCGGGAATCGGGTACGCGTGGGGAAGGATTAGCACCCCCACGACGCCCGTCAAAAGACGGCACTGACTAATCTAGACTTAACTGTGGGTTTCCATATTTGGTTGTTTTCTATCGTTAAGTATATTCATGTCATTTGACTCTTTTATACTAACTAAATTACTAACTAACATACTCTTCTCTCCTTTTTATTAACTACCATTTTTTACTAATTATCCTCTTCTTACTGATTACCATTTTCACTTTTGCTACCTTTATCATTTTTACTCTTTTCTTACTCTTTTTACTAATTACTCTTTTCTTACTCTCTTTTATTTATTTCCACTTTTTACTCTTCTTTTTTCTTATACTGACTACCATTTTACTCTTTGAATTACTGATCACCTTTTACTCTTTACTGATTACTATTTTACTCTTACTAATTACCACTTTGCTTTTACTGATTACTGTTTTACTCTTACTGATTACCTTTTACTGATTACTATTTTACTCTTTACTGATTACCTTCTACTGATTACTATTTTACTCTTACTGATTACCTTTTGCTGATTACTATTTTACTCTTTACTGATTACCTTCTTACTTTTTATTGATTACTATTTTACTCTTTACTGATTACCATTTTACTTTTTAATGACTACCATTGCTTCTTACTGATTACTATTACTTTTTTACTGATTACTGTTTTACTCTTACTGATTACCTTTTTCTTCTTTACTAATTACTCTCTTACCCTTACTGACTACCTTTTACTTTTTACTTATTACTATTTTACTCTTACTGATTACCTTATACTTCTTTACTAATTACTCTCTTACTCTTACTGATTACCTTTTACTTCTTTTCCTTAATTACCGATCACTAATTTTACTTTCTCCCTTAAGTATCAATTTACTGATTAATCTCTTGACTCTTAATTACTGATTTATTGATTACTATTTTTACCTTGACTCTTAATTATCAATTTTAATGGTTACTATTACTTTGACTCTTGATTATCAATTTTACTGGTTACTATTACTTTGACTCTTAATTATCAATTTTACTGATTACTATTATTTTGACTCTTAATTATCAATTTTACTGATTACTATTACTTTGACACTTAATTACTTAATTCACTGGTTACTATTATCTTGACTCTTAATTTATCGGGGTACTGGACTTTTAGTGCATGGATGCATATGATGCATGTTTTTCCCGTTAAGTGCATTTTTACCAAATAATTATACGAAGAACACCATTTGGGGACCCGCCACTCAT
>AWWV01008856.1:0-14397 GCA_001974805.1 Corchorus capsularis
ATGGCAGCTGGTCTGGCTTTGTGTTTTGTCCTTGTGTGTCGAAATGGCAAAAGCTGGTTAGCCTATGATTCTGCCATGATGACTTGGCTTTTTGCTTCCACCTGATTGGTTTATTGCTTGTGTCTTCCTTGTGTCTGCTTATGGATAGCTTGTGTCATGTTGACAATTTTCTGCTGTACTTCTTACTTTGAACTTATGGTACTCCCTCCTTTACTGACCATTGGATTTGCCACATCCTTAATTTGTATTCCTTTTTAACTATTGAGATATGCTTCTTGACTCCAATCTTATTTTGCTTTGTACATTGGATTATTTTGAGGGACAAATTCCTGCATTACTGAAGCTTGGTCGGCAAGTCCATGCTAATAACATTTTTCCTTGTGTTTAATGGCTATGAACCTTGCTGTTTTGCCTCATTTGCTGGTGCACTAGCTTGCTGATGTGGCGAGGGGGACCATCCAAGCTTGGTCCCCCATGTCTAAAAAAGATCAGTTGCACTCTCTCAACCTCATTAACCAGCATTTGAATCCCTGTTTTAGCTTTAATAGTGGCTGACTTGTGTTTTGAATTTTTTTTGCAGGGAACTCCAGATGTGGTAATTGGCAAATTATGAAGAGGAATCACGTGATCCATCTTAGATTTTATTTAGCCTGTAATTTCTGTATATATTATTTTTGTAATAGAGGGCATGTAATTATCTATATATCTCTGTAACAAAGATTTGCTCCAAAATGATTTTCCAATTCCCATATCCAAAGGCTTAGGCCCAAGAGAAATGCCATGGTCCAAATGATCAAAAATGTTTCACTAGAACTTAATAGTTGGCCCAAATACAAACCCTATGTATGGGCCCAAGATGAGTTGATCAATTAAGAAACCCAAAGATTAAAAGTGAAAGAAAACCAAAAGATTAAAAGTGAAATAAAAGGCCACATAAAAGAGACGAATGAAACCCAGTAACAGAAGGGACCTAAGAATTATTCTAAAAAGGAGGAAAGAATTATTGTAAAGAGAGGAAATGATTCGGCTTTAAGGGATAAACTAAATAAAAATCATAAAGTAAGTGAAAGGGCTTAGTAAATGTTTTGGGCTTTAAGGGAGAAAGACTTAACCAATAAAACGAAATCCAAAATTATGTGTCTACAGCTGCCCCTCTTTGTGCGTTTGCTAATTATTTGGAAATATGCAAAAGGGTTATTTGGGCATTTTTCGAGAGTTAGCAAAAGCACAAAGACGTAGACACCATCCCTATTTTCCCATGAGATCACCGATCCTGAATCCAACTTTGAAGTAACAACGCACTGCACCATCTGATTCACTGAACCAAAGCCTTCTCAAAATCTTTCCAAGCCATGAACCCTATAGATCCCCTGATGAATTTCTTAAAAATTTGCTTTGAAACTTATGCTTTTGATGCGGGTTAGAATGATAATGCCATGCTAATAATAATTGCAATGCAAAATGTGTATGCTCTGACTTGAACAACAATTTTTTTTTTTAAATTCAGATTTCTCGTTGGTCATGCCCATCTTCCTTATGCAACGTTAAGTCTCTTTACCCACTGTTTTCTTCCTTCAAAGCTTAATTCCTCAATCTCGTGCTCTATCACACTCTTATAAATATTTCACCCTTATTCGTTTCGAATTCTTTGCCCCAAATGATGATGTATGTTTCTTAATATCTTTTACTAATACCCCTTTTCGAACAATTGAAAGCGACCAATCCCATGTCCCTTCTTTTTATTTTTAAACAAATTTTGAAAAACAAAACCAATATTTATTTGCAAAATGTAATGCAGAAAGAAAATAAATTTTGCTAAAAACTTCGAAATCTCATTAATATGTACAAACAGAAAGAGATAAACTTATGTAACAAGGGATTTAATACATATACTAATAAAACATGCTGAAGAGATAGAACCTCATGTCGATGAATACTCCGACGATGGTTTTGTGATGTTTGCCGAGGGTTCTTCGAAATTGGTTTTGATGTTGCCTTTCCCAACTCAGTCTGTACCCGACCTTTTCCCTTTTGACCTTAAGAGGTTTTCTTGAAGTGTTATGCCAACAGAACATGTCCTTCCACCCTTCACCTGAGCCGCCCTTTGCGGGTTTTCAACTCAAGTACCTTCTTTTCCATCCTTCACCTTGAGCCGCCCTTTTCGGGTTTTCAACTCAAGTGACCCCCAATGGATCCAAGCCGCCCTTTGCGGGTTTTCAACTTGGACCCCTCCTTATATTTCATTTCTCTTTTTGCGACCTCTTTCTTTTTTAGGCCTAGTTTTTTTTTTTAAGCATAATACTTCTTGACTGCATCGGAGTTGATAGGCCTAGGAAACTCTTCTCCATCCATCTGTCGTAAAATCAATGCCCCACCAAAAAATGCTTTCTTTACCACAAATGGGCCTTCCCAATTTGGAGCCCATTTGCCCCTCGGGTCACCCTGTTCTGGTATGATCTTTTTCAGTACCAAATCTCCTTCCTTGAACTCTCTTGGGCGTATTTTCTTGTTAAATGCCCGCTCCATCCTCTTTTGATACATTTGGCCATGACATAAAGCCGTTAACCTTTTCTCATCGACCAAGTTGAGCTGATCATATCTCTCTTGAACCCATTCAGACTCTTCCAATTTAGTCTCTCGATATACCCGTATGGACGGTATTTCTACTTCAATTGGTACCACTGCCTCCATTCCATATACCAAAGAGTATGGGGTTGCCCCAGTTGAGGTCCTAACACAAGTCCGATAAGCATGGAGAGCAAAATGAAGCTTCTCGTGCCAATCCCTATATGTCTCCGTCATCTTCGCCACAATCTTCTTAATATTCTTATTGGTTGCCTCCACTACACCATTCATCTTAGGTCTGTAAATGGTTGAGTTACTATGCACAATCTTGAACTGTTTGCAAGTTTCTTCCACCAATCCTTGGTTCAAGTTGGATGCATTGTCAGTAATAATCCTTTCTGGCAACCCATATTGGCAGATGATCTCTTTCTTGATGAACTTGGTAACCACTTCTTGAGTAACACTTGCGTAGGAAGCTGCTTCAACCCACTTTGTAAAGTAATCGATTGCAACCAATATGAATTTGTGCCCATTTGAAGCCTTGGGGTTAATAACTCCGATCACATCCATTCCCCACATTGAGAAAGGCCATGGAGCTGACATTACATGTAATGGATTTGGAGGCACATGAATTTGATCAGTATAAATTTGACACTCACGACATCTTCTGACATATTTGATACAATCGATTTCCAATGTCAACCAATAATAACCTGCTCTCATAATCTGCCTCGCCATCTTGTGCCCACTGGCATGACTCCCACATGAACCTCTGTGCATTTCTTCTATAATCCTCTTAGCTTCTGTTGAACCGACACAGCTAAGCAACGTTTGGTCACGACTTTTCTTGTATAAAGTGTCACCTTCTAGGAGATATCCCATTGCCATTCTTCGATTCACCCTCTTGTCATTTTCTGTGGCATGTTTTGGGTATCTTTGGCATTTGATATACTGGAAGATATCAAAATACCACGGATTTCCATCTATCTCATCTTCCACACTCATCACATGTGCTGGGGAATCTTTCATCTGAATCTGGATCGGCTGGATCTCTATATTAGTGCCCACTTTAAACATTGAAGCAAGGATTACTAATGCGTCTGCCAACTGATTATTTTCTCTAGGCACATGATGAAATGTAATCTTCTCAAAGGATTTGACTAATTCCATCATATGGTCTCGGTATTTGACTAATTTAGGCTCCCCCGTCTGCCATTCTCCTTTCATTTGGTAAATTACCAAGGCTGAATCACCATAAACCTCCAACTTCTTTACTTCTTTGTCCAACGCCATCTGAATTCCCAAAATGCAAGCTTCATATTCTGACACATTGTTTGTGGCCGGGAGCATTAATCGAGCTGTAGCTGGGAGATAATCACCTTAGGGGATATCAATACTGCACCTATCCCCTGCCCCGACAGGTTTGATGCCCCATCAAAGTACATAGTCCATCTTTCTCCCTCCTCTTTTACTTCCTCTACCTGGCATATTGCCATCAAGTCTTCATCTGGGAACTCAAACTGCACCGGTTCATAATCTTTGCTAGCTCGATCAGCTAAGAATTCTGCTACAGCACTTCCTTTGATTGCTTTTTGAGACACATATACTATATCATATTCAGACAATAAAACCTGCCATCTAGCTATTCTTCCTGATAAGCCGGGTTTTTCAAACACATACTTGATCGGGTCCAATTTGGAGACCAACCAAGTAGTGTGATAGAGCATATACTGTCTTAATCTATGAGCTGCCCAAGCGAGTGCACAACACATCTTCTCCAAATCTGAGTACTTGACTTCATAATTAGTGAACTTCTTGCTTAGGTAGTAAATTGCTCACTCTTTCTTTCCAGATTCATCTTGTTGGGCCAATACACATCCCATTGAATTCTCCAGAACCGTTAAATACAAGATCACGGGCCTTTCTCTCACTGGAGGTACTAACACTGGTGGGTTGGATAGATATTCCTTAACCTTATCAAAAGCAGCTTGACAATCCTCGTCCCACTCTCCTGGATTTTTCTTCTTGAGCAACTTAAAGATTGGATCGCATTTTGCTGTCAGCTGGGAAATGAAGCGAGCAATGTAATTCAACCTACCCAAAAATCTCTAACTTCTTTTTGATTCTTTGGCGGGATCAAATTTTGAATGGCTTTTACTTTATCTGGATCCACCTCAATCCCCTTTTCACTGACTACGACTCCAAGCAACTTCCCTGAAGTGGCTCCAAAAGTACATTTTGACGGGTTGAGTTTAAGCTGGAATTCTCTAAGTCTTTCAAAGAGTTTTCTCAAATTCAACAAATGCTCTTCCACCGACCGTGCTTTAGCAATCATATCATCAACATATACTTCAATCTCCTTGTGCATCATATCATGGAAAAGATTCACCGTGGCTCTTTGATACGTTGCCCCGACATTCTTCAATCCAAACGGCATAACTTTATAACAGAATACCCCCCAGGCCGTGACAAACGCAGTCTTTTCTCTGTTTTTCTGGCGCCATCTTGATTTGATTGTATCCAGAAAATCCGTCCATGAAAGAAAACAAAGAATATCCAGCGGTATTGTCTACCAGCACATCAATATGTGGCAAAGGAAATTGTCCTTCGGGCTAGCTCGATTCAGGTCCCGATAGTCCACACACATCCTTACTTTTCCATCCTTCTTTGGTACTGGGACTATATTTGCTTGCCATTCTGGGTATTTGGCTTCTTCCAAGAATCCTGCCTCCAGCTGCTTCTTAACTTCTACCTTGATCTTTAATAACATATTTGGCTTCATCCTTCTAAATTTATGTTGGACCGGCTTACATTCTGATTTGATGGGCAATTGGTGCACCGCAACTTCTGGATCTAAACCTGGCATATCTTGGTACGACCATGCAAACACATCCACATACTCCTTCAACAGATCTACCAGCTCTTGTTTTTCATTTTCTGACAAAGTAGTACCAATTTTAATCTCCCTTGGTTCTTCTTCTGTCCCCAAATTAATCAATTCAGTGGGTTCCTTATGTGGCAATATCTGCTTTCCCTCCTGTTCTACCAATCTCAAAAGGTCTGGGGGTAAGTCCTGGTCCTCAGTGTCTTCATCGTCAGGTTCGTCGGCGAAAGCCGGTTTTTCGAAATCGAATCCTGGCTCGTCACGAGCGTCTTTGCATTCATCGTCAGTCGGCTTGAGAAATAAAGGAACAGAATATATATACCAAGGAAAGAATATATAACTAGTAATAAATGAATGAATGATAATGAAAATGTAAATAAAGAATGAAAAATATATGGATAAAACTTCTGGAGTGTGTTTCATTTCATTACTTTAAGAAAATAGTGAACATAAAATAGTTTGATATTTTGTATGGAAAATTAAAACATGGTATTGTCATAGACATTCTTGAGGTGGTATTAGTACTTAAGATAAAAGATTAATTACATTTCTGAATCATCAACAAAGATAGCTCTTTCAAATTCAACCCAGTTGTTCAGAACTTCTCCTGGGGCTAGTTCACGGATCCAAGGGCAATCTTGTTCTTCCAGAGTATCATCAATAACAGCATTGATGTCTAGATTCTGCAGCTTTTCCTCAATCCCTAACTCTCCTTCTGATACAGAATTGTTGACCCAACCAGCTGACTTGAAGGTCTCATACAAAGGCGGGAACTTCATCTTCTTCTCTTCCACTCTATGCCCCATCCTGGCCAACCTTCTCAGTTTCACCCTCTCTTCAGCTTCTGCCCAGTCCTTAGCCGTTGGCTTAAACCCCAACCCAAAGGGGCCCTCATGTGTCGGTACTTCAACAGCCTGTGTAGTCCCTTACAAGTCCAGCCCCAAGCCTTTTCCTTTTTCAAATCCCCTCTTCATCATAAACCTGATGCTCATAACAGAGAAGTCCATCATGCTTTTGGGAATTACTTTTGCAACTTCAAAGGCCCTGAAGGAGCATTCATATGACCCCTCCGGTGGTTTAACATAAGAGAATCCTGATGCACTAGCCACCACAAAGTCTTCTTCTCCTTTGACTTGTACAAACTTCTCTGGAGTAAGAAATTTCACCACTTGATGTAAGGTTGATGGAACAGCCCCTGCCTGATGTATCCATGGCCTTCCTAATAAGCATGAATAGGATGGATGTTGTATATCCAGTACTTGAAACACTAGGGCGAATGGCACTCCCCCCACTTCAATGGTTATCTCCACTTCTCCTATAACACTCCTCCTAGTACCATCAAAAGCTTTCACAATCAGATGATTGGTTTGAATGCAGGCCTCATCCACCGGCAACCTCTTCAACATTTTGAGGGGTAAGATATTCAAAGCTGAACCATTATCAATCAGAACATTGCCCATGCTCACATTTTGGCACCTGACTGTGATATGCAATGCCTTTATGCTGCTCCTCATTCCTTTCGGAATATCCTTCTCCGCAAACACAATGAATCAGTGTGCCGATTTGTTGCCCACCATGTGATCCAAGTCGGCGACACTGATGTTCTGAGATACATAAGACTGGTTCAACACTTTCAATGATGCTTTTCGGTGTGCTTCTGAGTTCAATAACAGACTAAGGATAGAAATCCTAACAGGTAACCTGTTCAACTATTCAATTACACGGTACTCACTCTGCTTAATGATCTTTAAAAACTCACATTCTTCATGTTCTGTCACTAGCTTCTCAACAATTTCTTCCTCTCTAGTTTTAGCTGCTTCCACAGATTCCCTTGCACCGGTTTCTGGGGCCATAATCTCCTCTGTCCTTTTCTGGACCGATTCTGTCATTTCTGGGGAGTACACCCTTCCGCTTCTGGTCATTCTACCCACGCCCGTCACGTTAGCCGAACTACCTTCCCCGGATGATGTAGTCACATTGAGATCATAATTCCATGGCACTTGACGACTATCTGTGTAAGGGAAAGGTTGTGGGGGTTTCACAACTACAGATGCTACTAGCTTTTGCATATGGGCTGGTAAAACTGTTGGTGGCCTTGGTACAAAAGGTTGAGGCTTGACCTTAGGCAGAGCTCGTATGAAGGGTTGTACATGCTCTTCAATAATAACATCTACCTCTTTCCCCTTGCTTTCCACATAGAATTCCATCCTCCCCTCATCCATCAAGCTCTGAACTTTCTTCCTGAAATAACAGCAATCCTGAATCCCATGCCCCAAACCATGATATGGGCATACCTCATTCATTTCTGCTCCTCCAAATTCTCTTGGGATTACCATATCTGCCTTCACTAAAACTTTGTAGACTGTTGCCATCGGAGTAACCACTTCCTGAATTCGCTTTTTGGCTGTTTCACACTTCTCAATTACACCCACCTGATTCCCACCGTGGATAGGTAATGGGTTAGCCGGTGCCACATTTGCAAAGCTTAATTTCCCTGATTTTACCAACTCTTGTATAGCAAGTTTCAATCTCCAGCAGTTTTCAGTAGAGTACCCCTCAGTTCCTGAGTGGTAGTCACAGTGGGCGTTGCGGTCATACCAAGCTCCTGGGTTTTGCATGGGTTGCGAGAATGGCAATCTTTGCTACAAATTCTGCTGCAACAACTGTGGGAGAAGCTCCATATAAGTATATGGGATTGGATCAATCGGAGTTCTTGTATTTGCTGGACTCTTCTGTTGAATTGCTAGAGGTGCACTGGGGCACTGATTCTGCGGTCTTGGTTGAAACGGTGTCCCACTAACAGCACTGACGTTCCCAGAGTATTGAATGGGGTTAGGATTTGTCTGACACTGAAGATAATATCCCCGAGGCCGATAATTGTACTCATAATTCCTAGGATAGTACTGTTGCCCCTGGTTTCTAGGTTTGAAATCTGTCTCCCCCACTAAATGTACTTTTCCTTCCTTCTTTTTCTGTCCTCTCTTGGCATGATCAGTTATCTTGTCTAAGTACCCCATTTTGATTGCGGCTTCCATAGCTTCTCCAATTACAATCAAGCTTGAGAATGACTCTGTAATCTTCGAGAGCAATGCCTTAAAGTATTCCTTAGGCAAGATTCTCAGGAATAAAGAGTTCACCTCCCTTTACTATAGTCCGGGCACTAATAAGGCTACTTCCCTGAAACGCTGTCCATAAGTCGTCAACGATTCATCAGGCTTTCTTGACATATTTGTCAGAGTATCTCTAGTGGGCGCCAACTCCATCAGATACCTAAAATGTGCTAAAAAGGCCTTAGTCATGTCGCCCCAACTCTGAATGCTTTTCGAATCCAGTTGATTGTACCAAGTAATTGCTGAACTGGTCAAGCTAAACATGAAGCTGTACATTAGGAACTTATCGTTAGTGGAAAAGGGTGTCATCTTGTTCTGGAAACTGAGCACGTGATCCCTGGGGTTCTTTGTTCCATCGTATTTTTCAAAATCCGGCATTTTGAATTTCGGGGGAATGACTACTCCATTTGCCACAGCAGTGCTTGCGATATTGGGAATCCCATAGTCTTGAATTCCATCCACGCTCCTCAGTCTATCCTCTATTCGGCCTTCAATCTTCTGCCGAAAATTTTCCTCGTCGGCCCCTTTTTTCTAGTTATCTTCCCTTGTTAAGTTCATAGGTCTAGTAGCAGCTATTCCAGGTGAAAACAAGTATGAGTAGTCTTGTTGTGATGACGCAGGTGTAGCAACAATATCAACATGAGATTTGAGTGGATTAAGCATTGAGGTATTAGAAACAACAGGTCTGGCCAGTAGTGGGAAAGCGAATTGCGTACCGCTAGACGCTACAGTATCAGACACCGCAGGCCTAGTTGCCGTTCCCGTTAGTGGTGGGAAAACAAATGGTGAGCTACCAGATGCCGGGGGGAACGCAAAAGGATTGGTATTCTCGTTCTTTGTTCCAGTTGTCCCTGAACTTGCCGTGGGCATTCCTCCAATCGGATCTTCCATATTTTGAGTATTTCCCACCAAACCTTTCCCTTTCATCAGCTGTTTTAACATACCCCTCATCTGCTCCATTTGAGCATTCATAGCATCTTCTCGGTGTTTCGCCTCTTCATCTCGGCATGCCAGTTCCTCCTTCAACCGTTGAATCTCTACATTCTGGTCTTCCATCCTCCTAGTACTGGATCTAGTGTTGTACTGTCGAGTAGGCTGATACTGTCTTTTGGGTGCTATCTTGTCACTTTCCTGAGGTAAAGGTCAAAAGTTGTTATTATCACTTATTATTATTTATCATTATTATTATTATCATTTTTTTTAAGATGCAATGAGAATGTGGGGCCCCTCCCAATGTTTGGGTCGAACCCCACAGGATGAAAGCCGTGGCCGTCACAAATCTTGTTATCAGTCAGGGCTTTCATCCTTATGCACATGATGTCATGATGCATGAACCTATTCATCATTTAAGATAGAAAGAGAAGATTGGGATTCATTGTCTCGTAACACCATAGGAGCGGATTCTTCATTAATAAGCTAACCATAAACCATTGTTCTAAAACTTGGAATATAACTTAATTACAGGCCATTGTCTGAACTGAAGTTTAAACTAGGAGTACTTTTAGTTACAGGCCTTAAATTGTTCACAAACATTAATACTGAAAAACTTAAAATAGCTACTTTATTACAAGAGCTTCAATACTGCTGTTTCCCCACGAACTGCTGGAAGTAGGCAAGAGCTTCATTGCATTTGCTGATGGTGCCATCCAGAAAATCTGCTACAGGTTGGAGAAGCTTGTCAAATGGTGCGACGCACGGCAGTACATTCCTAGCCTGATACCTGATGTCCTCTATCTGTTGTAGCCCAATTTGGATCTTTTCAAGCAAGAAGCGAATCTGATCACACCTCTCTTGATAAGCCCTTCGCTGAAGAAATCTCTGATCTTTCAAGTCATAACATTCAGCTCTGAGTTTCGCATATTGCTCCTCAAAATTCCTAAGCATCCCATTCACTTCTTCAAACTCTTCCTTGTTCAATATAGCTGCCTTCTTGTGAAACTCTAAATTTGCCTCTGCCTAGGCCTTGGATGCCTCAGCTGCTTGTGCTCTAACTTTTTCCTCTTCTAACTTATCTCGAACCCTTTCATTTTCCTCTCTAGTTCTTTTTAGGTTGCGATCCAGAGCCTTTATCTGCTGATTTCTGATAGAAGTTTCTCCTTTCTCAGTATCCAATCTCTCCTTGTAATATCTTGTTGCAAGATGGCTAGCTTTGTCCATCTTTTCCAGTCTTACCCTTTCCTTGCACTCTACCTTGAAGTCCCCTTTTAGCTTTTGATTCTGAGCATCAGCTTTCTCCTTCAGCTTCCTTGTATCCTTGATTTCCTCCTTTGCTTTTCTCAGCTTGGCTTCTGTTTCCATAGCCCTTCTTTCCGCCTTCTCTTTTTCCAAAACCAGTTGTTGGTTTACCTCTGCTAACCTCTCAGCTTCCGTACCCTTTCTTAACCTTTCGTACTGAATTGTCAACCTCATGAAAATATCCTCCATTTCTTCACCCACTATTGCGTTGGGATCAGTAGGAGGGGGTACCTTGATGTCCTTCACCCTTTTACGATGCCAGTCCGGGTATTCGGGTGTAACTCCCATAGATCACTGAAATTTCCCGACGAAGACCATCTATCGGAGTGTTTCCCGGAGCTCTTGTGCTCTCTGCTTTGAATAATCCTTCCCATATTCTATATCAACGTTGTTCAAACCATGAGTGGCTGGAATAAACTGATCACCTCCATATTGTCTTCTAACCATTATAGGAGAATAGCTTGTTACGCCCCATAATCCAAACAAAGGTACCCATGGATTGGATCCACAACAGTATGCTACAGAGGTCGGGTGAAACCATGGGGCGACCCATTCGACTTGGTCACTCTTAAGGGTCCCTAGAAATTCGATCCATTGCCCCTTAGTTTTAGCCGCAGGCCACTCACTGTCAAGATACTCCCGTATTAGATTTGCTGCTACTAACTCATAGATTGGCTTTGTGAACTGAGACTTAACACATTGGAAATGCCACTTGAGCCAAATAGTCAATAGCTGAGCACACCCTTTGAATCTTCCCCCTTTAAAGCGACAATGGTTCAAGGATCTGATGGTTTCTACAAGGATGGCCGGAACTGGATTGTTACCTCTTTTGATGGAATCTACTAAGTGAACAATACTTGCATCTATGTGTCCAAACGCCCTAGGGAAGACCACCATTCCGTAAACCAAGACAACCATAACATCTTGTCCTTGTGGAGTATTCAAGCTGTGCCTCACGAAGTCTAGGAAACACCGAATTTCCAGTCCGCTGGAATACCCTTTACTTTTCCAATACTTACCATATGCGGACTTCTGGACTCCCATAAGATCGGCTAAGACAGATGTTGGTGTTGACTTGTTTCCTTTCATATAGACTCTGTCATCCTTAGTAATGGCTTTGAACCTCAGAAGCTGGGCATATTCCTCAATAGTTGGAACCATATCTACTTCATTAAATGTGAAACATCGGTATGAACGATCCCAGTATGGAAGCATCCCTCTGATCATATTGTCATCTACTTTTACTTAGATGAGTTGCACCACCGCCCCGTATTTTCCAGCAAATTCCTATTCAGTCATCCTCATCCTCTTCCATTGTTCCCAAAGTTCTGTGAAGTCATTCTGTTTCAAGTCCAAATAAACCGTATCTGGAACCTCTGATTGAAAATCTTCGGGCAGATTGTCCCCATAAAGTCTCTGAGCCAACATGTTCCTATGTTGGACGTGTGTTGGGTGCCTGTCCCTCAAATGCTCTGGCACAAAAGATTCCAAGTCGTCCTGATCTCGCATCATCTTTCCCTATCTTAAATGATGAACCTACCTATTATGGATGCAAGATGCAAAAGGAAAGACAAGGAAAAGAGAAAACAACGAAAGAAATCAGTTAGTATATAAAGAATACGTACTTAAATTTTAAACAGATAATGTACCGGTGCCCTTATAACGTCAAGAACATTTTTGGATTTTTCAAAAACTCAAGCCTTGGGCTCTTATGGATAGGGAGTCCAATTGTTGGGGTAATACAATTACCCTTTCTACGGTCTATAATAAAAAATAGTAAATAGTAAAGGTAAGAAATGTTCCTTTTGTGTGCCTAGATTTATTTTCACGGGATTGGCTCTACCTAGGCTGTATAAGGTAACTATATGCTGGGTGAGGCTTCTCACTGGATCTAGAGGTTCCCAAATTGTCCTTACTGTCGCCCACTCTGGGCTAGTAAGGCCCCCAATCCTCACCCATTATAGGCTCACTGGAAAGGGTTCAGTTTGAGTGGAGGTGTTTCACTAAAAACCCACACGGTGACTATCGCCACACGAAGGCTAGTTACTTTGCCTCCTCCTAAATAGGTAAGAGCTCCTGTGTAAGCTCATGCAATGCACATGCAAGTTTATTAAGTGAGTGTGTGAAGGAACATACAAACCTTTACCAAAACCCAACCCAAATTATTAAACTATCCCCAAAGAAGACAGAGCAAATATGGATTAGTCAGAAGATACAAAATATGAAAGCATGAAAATTATAAAGATATGCATTATTAAACAAGAGTAAATGCAAGCAAACAACCAATTATGCAAACCCTAGTTAACTCTACACTAGCATTCAGTTTGACTCTCTAACCAGTCCCTAGTGGAATCCCCAAGCTGTCGCAACGTCCGGGTCCGGGGGACCCTGCCGAACCCTACCGCTGAACGACTATAAAAACTATAAAACTAAAGGAGTCGCCACTAATCTTTTTTAACCTAGGTGTGATTAGCCACCTATCAGATTATTAAGCCTAATGTTAACCTAAGCTTGCGAAGGTAACACTAAACCTAATAAACGGTCTTCTAACCAGAGTCCTAAAGGTTCGGGAGTCGGGTACGCGTGGGGAAGGATTAGCACCCCCACGACGCCCGTCAAAAGACGGCACTGACTAATCTAGACTTAACTGTGGGTTTCCATATTTGGTTATTTTCTATCTTTAAGTATATTCATGCCATTTGACTCTTTTATATTAACTAAATTACTAACTAACATACTCTTCTCTCCTTTTTATTAACTACCATTTTTTACTAATTATCCTCTTCTTACTGATTACCATTTTCACTTTTGCTACCTTTATCATTTTTACTCTTTTCTTACTCTTTTTACTAATTACTCTTTTCTTACTCTCTTTTATTTATTTCCACTTTTTACTCTTCTTTTTTCTTATACTGACTACCATTTTACTCTTTGAATTACTGATCACCTTTTACTCTTTACTGATTACTATTTTACTCTTACTAATTACCACTTTGCTCTTACTGATTACCTTTTACTGATTACTATTTTACTCTTTACTGATTACCTTCTACTGATTACTATTTTACTCTTACTGATTACCTTTTGCTGATTACTATTTTACTTTTTACTGATTACCTTCTTAATTTTTACTGATTACTATTTTACTCTTTACTGATTACCATTTTACTTTTTAATGATTAGCATTGCTTCTTACTGATTACTATTACTTTTTTACTGATTACTGTTTTACTCTTACTGATTACATTTTTCTTCTTTACTAATTACTCTCTTACTCTTTCTGGCTACCTTTTACTTTTTACTTATTACTATTTTACTCTTACTTATTCCCTTTTACTTCTTTACTAATTACTCTCTTACTCTTACTGATTACCTTTTACTTCTTTTCCTTAATTACCGATCACTAATTTTACTTTCTCCCTTAAGTATCAATTTACTGATTAATCTCTTGACTCTTAATTACTGATTTATTCATTACTATTTTTACCTTGACTCTTAATTATCAATTTTACTGGTTACTATTACTTTGACTCTTGATTATCAATTTTACTGGTTACTATTACTTTGACTCTTAATTATCAATTTTACTGATTACTATTACTT
>AWWV01008857.1:0-48646 GCA_001974805.1 Corchorus capsularis
AGCCATTTTTGGTTTTAAGAAAAGAAAATTAAGCAAACAGGGGCTTTTGGGCCAACACAGATTGAACATGGACCTATTAAAAGGCATGATAAATAAACATATATGAAAAAAAGGTTCAACCCATATTCTCATAAACCAGGTTCGCATATATATATGTACAGGAAAGGAAAAGAACGCTTGAACAAAAAAAGAAAGGAAAAGAGCGAAACAGATATCAGGAAAAAACCAAATCCTTTATTTTTTTGCACCTTCTCTCACCTCTCTTTCTCAAAGCCGTCTGCAAGTTGAGCCGCCGTCACCACCGCTGCCTAAGCTTCGTTTACCGGTGAAAACGTGCATATCAGCTCGCACGAGTCTCTTCTCCCCAGATCTGGTACCGGATTCACCGAAAGCTGCTCCGAAATGACTCGAACAAGCAAACCCGAAGTGATGAAAAGGAATCTCTGATCTCTACGAACCGCTGTTGGATCAAGCCGATAATTAGGAATGTGTTTTCCTTCCCTTATCTCTTTGTTTCCACTGAATCAGTAGTTGAATCCCAACTCTTAAACTATCAAACCCCTAAATCTGGTAAACTAAAGTCTAAAACTGGAAAGCCATAACGTTTCTTTTTCTGGTTTTTTTTTTGCTGTTTTTTTTGAAGGAAGGAAAAAGAAAAAACTAAGAAGAATGGTATGGAGGACTTAATCAAAGGAGGAGAAGCTAAAAGGTGAAAGATTCTATTTTTGGTATTGTTACTGTTAAGTGAGGAACAATGACTTTTTTTTTGTGTGTTTTTGGTTGCTAGAAAAATGAAAACAGGAAACTAGGGTTTATGCCTTTCTCTCTTTTTTTGGGATCCGTGTCCTCTTTAGCTACTGTTAGTATATATATATGCCTGAGTTTTCCAATGGCTGAGTATTTTTAGGGCTTAGCTGGCTTTTTTTCATGCTTTCTGTTGGTTGAAAATGGGGTGATGTGGCCCTTGTAAAAGGGATTTACTTGTGTGTGCCATAGTTCATTATTTACTGCCTCTGCCTGTATGCTTGAAAGACTCTGATATGTTTGGCACACTGCATTTGACGGATATGACTTATTTTTACTCTTGTTGATGACCCTTGTACCTTCATGCATTTGATATGTTATGGTTAAAGATGCCACCTGTCCTTTGAATTGCTTTGTATCCTAATCTGATGGTTGTAAGTGCATTAAATTCCATGTTCTTCTGCTTGCACCTGTATCCAATGATTCTGTAAGGTTTTGGTGATAACACTATGGCAGCTGGCCTGGCTTTGTGTTTTGTCCTTGTGTGCCGAAATGGAAAAAGCTGGTTAGCCTATGATTCTGCCATGATGACTTGGCTTTTTACTTCCACCTGATTGGTTTATTGCTTGTGTCTTCCTTGTGTCTGCTTATGGATAGCTTGTGTCCTGTTGACAATTTTCTGCTGTACTTCTTACTTTGAACTTATGGTACTCCCTCCTTTACTGACCATTGGATTTGCCACATCCTTAATTTGTATTCCTTTTCAACTATTGAGATATGCTTCTTGACTCCAGTCTTGTTTTGCTTTGTACATTGGATTATTTTGAGGGACAAATTCCTGCATTACTGAAGCTTGGTCGGCAAGTCCATGCTAATAACATTTTTCCTTGTGTTTAATGGCTATGAACCTTGCTGTTGTGCCTCATTTGCTGGTGCACTAGCTTGCTGATGTGGCGAGGGGGACCATCCAAGCTTGGTCCCCCATGTCCAAAAAAGATAAGTTGCACTCTCTCAACCTCATTAATCAGCATTTTAATCCCTGTTTTAGCTTTAATAGTGGCTGACTTGTGTTTTGAATTTTTTTTGCAGGGAACTCCGGATTTGGTAATTGGCAATTGGCAAATTATGAAGAGAAATCACGTGATCCATCTTAGATTTTATTGAGCCTGTAATTTCTGTATATATTATTTTTGTAATAGGGGGCATGTAATTATCTATATATCTCTGTAATAAAGATTTGCTCCAAAATGATTTTCCAATTCTCATATCCAAAGGCTTAGGCCCAAGAGAAATGCCATGGTCCAAATGATCAAAAAGGTTTCATTAGAACTTAATAGTTGGCCCAAATACAAACCCTATGTATGGGCCCAAGATGAGTTAATCAATCAAGAAACCCAAAGATTAAAAGTGAAAGAAAACCAAAAGACTAAAAGTGAAATAAAAGGCCACATAAAAGAGACGAATGAAACCCAGTAACAGAAGGACGTAAGAATTATTCTAAAAAGGAGGAAAGAATTATTCTAAAGAGTGGAAATGATTCGGCTTTAAGGGATGAACTAAATAAAAATCATAAAGTAAGTGAAAGGGCTTAGTAAAAGCTTTGGGCTTTAAGGGAGAAAGACTTAACCAATAAAACGAAATCCAAAACTATGTGTCTACATATCCTTGGGAAGAATATCGATTTCACTAAGTCTAGAAAATGGGTGATTCAAGTTGATCTTTGGCAGGTCTTGAAGGTGGATTTGCATCATTCATCAAGTTCTAGTTCCATCTTCATCCATATCACAAAGTTGAAAATAAAAAATTCAGAAACTTGTGATTTTTATTCTAGATTCATTATAGCTCCGTTGGCTTTGGAATTTCAGATTTGGAGTCCCCATGCATCAATGTTATATTGAAAATATCAAAAAATAAAAAAAATAAAAAAAAGTTTTCGACCAGAAACTTGTGATTTTTGTTTCGGATTCGTTAGTGGTCGGAATTGGCTGAAATTTTAGATTTAGGGCTTTTACGTCTTAGTCTTTCTGGGAAAAATAGTGAAACATTTAAAAAAAAAATCAAAAAAGTTATCGCAATTTTGGAGGTTTTTTGGGGATTAGGGTTTGTGATTATGCGATTGATCTAATTTGTTGCAATTAGCCCTAATTGGAGAAAATTGAGTGGAATTGAAAGTGTGTTTGAGGATATTGGGAAGCTTTTGCTCTAATTGAAGGTTTAATTTGGAAAAATTCAGTTTGGAGATCACCAATTTCAAATTGGGAATTAAGTGGTTTAACTAAGGTTTTAAGAGCTTGAAATTGGATATTGTGATTTGTGTTGTTTGGTTGTGTTTTGCAGCAAATTGAGACTACTTACATCAACATAAGGGTGCTACAAATTGGTTTGGTTTGGTTTTAAGATCACTTACCTTTGGTTCACTTTAGTTTTGCTTCTAATTGTTTGTTTCTCAAGTAGGTCACAAGAAGAGCAAAGTAATTCTTACAAGTTGTTCTTATTAGGCCTACTGAAGCTAAAAGGAGTGGAAAAAGACAGAATTGGTGAGATCATCAAGAGTGATTAGAGGACCGCCAATCTATAGGCTGAGTGCAAACACGAGAGCACTTTTTGGTTAACACACACACACACACACACTATTGTGAGGGTTTTCTTTATCTTTACTAACCTTTTGTGCAGGTACAATGGGGGATAAGGGGGATGAGAAAATCAGGCCGACTTGGCCTAAACAACTCCAAAGGATTTGAAGGCAGATGATTAGGGCGAAAGTACTAGATGCAAACTATAATGCAACGAATGGATGCCCTAACTAATGAAGTTCATCAAATAAGAGAGGGCCAAAATCAACAAGTTCAACCACCACAAAAAAGGAGACAATTGGGTGGTCTTTTGGATCGATTGAGAGAGAAAGAGGCAAAAGGGGCAAGCTTATCTAGATAACTTGCGGCCTAGAAGAGGTGGTGAAAGTGATGAGCCTAAAGACAACATCAAGTACAAGATTCCTAAGTTCAATGGAAGAGGGATTCCTGAAGATTACTTGGATTGGGAATCAAAGTTGGAGATGTACTTCGATTATCATCCTTATGCTGAATCTAAGAAGGTACAAATTGCAATTCTTGAGTTTGTTGAGAATGCTTAAAGGATTAAAACCATACACAATTTCAAAAGGTGAATATCCAGTAGTACTATGTATGCTTCTATTTTATGCAAATTCAACATGAGGTAGACAATCCTCCCAAGTTCTTAAGTTCTTTTTAATCAAAGCCCTAAGCAAGGTCGACAAAGTCTTATTAACTACTTCAGTTTGGCCATCGGTTTGAGGATGACAAGTAGTTGAAAATAACAACTTAGTACCTAACTTTGCCTACAAAGTTCTCCAAAAGTGACTTAAGAACTTAGCATCTTTATCAGTAACAATCGTCCTAGGCATTCCATGTAGTCTAACAATCTCCTTAAAGAACAAATTAGCTACATTAATGGCATCATTCATTTTAACACATGCAATAAAGTGTGCCATCTTAGAAAACCTATCAATAACAACAAAGATAGAATCTTTACCTCTCCTAGAACGAGGTAAACCTAACACAAAATCCATGCTAATGTGAGTCCATGGTTCATGAGGGATAGGCAAAGGAATATACAATCTATGAAGTTTAGATGTAGATTTAGCTTGCAAACAAACAATGCAACTAGAAACATACTTTCCTACATCATATCACATCTTAGGTCAAAAGAAGTGTTCATGCAATATCTCATATGTTCTATCAACACCAAAGTGACCCATTAAACCCCCTTCATGCGATTCCCTCACAAGCACATAACGCAAAGAAAAAGTAGGAATACACAATCTAGATTCTTTAAACAAAAATCCATCATGTTTATAGTACTTTCCAAATCCAAAATTTTCACATGCTTTGAAGACTTCACCAAAGTAAACATCACTAGCATACAATTCCTTAATAAACTCAAATCCAAGAAACTTAGAATCAAGCATGAAAAGTAAGACATACCTCCTTGATAAAGCATCAGCTACAACATTCTCTTTACCTTGCTTGTAGCGCACCACATAAGGAAAACTCTCAATGAACTCAATCCACTTAGCATGCCTCTTATTCATCTTTTGTTGGCCTCTCAAGTACTTCAAACTTTTATGATCAGTGTGAATCACAAACTCTTTAGGCCAAAGATAATGTTGCCATGTTTGTCATAGCTTGGATATTTCAATGTAGCCCCATTGGATTTCTCACTAAAATAAGCTACGGGTTTCCCTCCTTGCATTAGAACAGCTCCAATTCCAACCCTTGATGCATCACATTCAATCTCAAAAGTATTGTTAAAGTTAGGTAAAACAAGCAAAGGAGCATTAGTTAGTTTTTCCTTCAAAGTCTCAAATGCTTCTTGTTGTTCTTTTCCCCACTTGAATGGTGCATTCTTCTTCATCACACTTGTTATAGGTGCTGCCAAGGTGCTAAAGTCCTTAACAAACCTCCTATAGAATCCGGCTAAGCCATGGAAAGATCTTACTTGACCAACGTTGGTGGGTATTGGCTAATCTTTGATAGCATTGATCTTTTCCTCATAAACTTCTGTACCCTGCGCAGAGACCACAAAACCAAGGAAAACAAGCTTGTTTGTGCAAAAGGTGCACTTCTTAAGGTTAGCATACAACTTCTCCACCCTAAGTACATCTGACACACAACGTAAGTGCTCAATATGATCCTCTAGGTTTCGGCTATACACAAGTATATCATCAAAATAAACAACAACAAACTTGCCAATATAAGCTCTCAGAACATGATCCATCAGCCTCATGAAAGTACTAGGTGCATTAGTCAATCCAAAAGGCATAACTAACCATTGATACAACCCTAGCTTAGTTTTAAAGGCAGTTTTCCATTCAAAACCCTCTTTCATGCGAATTTGATGATATCCACTCTTAAGATCACTCTTAGAAAATAAAGAAGCACTATGCAATTCATCAAGCATATCACCTAATCTAGGAATAGCGTGACAATACTTAACTGTTATGTTGTTTATTGCTCTACAATCAACACACATTCTCCAAGTTCCATCCGTCTTAGGAACAAGCAAAACAGGAACTGCACATGGAGAAAGGCTTTCACGCACAAACCCTTTTTGAAGTAGCTCACCAACTTGTTTCTCCAACTCCTTTGTTTCATCAGGATTTGTCCTATAAGCTGGCTTATTAGGTATTTGCGCCCCAAGGATGAAGTCAATTTGATGTTCAATCCCTCTAATTGGAGGTAAACCACTAGGAATTTCCTCAGGAAACACATTTGCATAAGCACTTAAAAGAGAAACAATGTTGCTTGGGAGTTCTTTATCCAAATGGTTAGTGCTCACAAGTGTATTTTTAAGCAAAAGTAAGATCAAAATAGAATTATCATTCAAAGCATTCTTAATCTCACTCTTAGTAGCTAACATACACTCCTTAACAACTTTCTTAGAACTAGAATGCTTATCAACCAAAACAGATTTGTTCTCAATGCAATTCACACTAGAACTAGCATTTTTTGTCTTCTCTTTAGCCCTAAATTCAGATTCCATTCTAACAAATTCATCCATCACTTTTAATTGATCTTTTAAAACTTCTTGAGGTGATAAAGGAATTAAAGTAATGGAATGCTTACCACACATAAAGAAGTACTTATTGGTCTCACCATCATGATGCACCTTGTTGTCAAATTGCCATGGTCGACCAAGGAGTACATGGCATGCTTGCATGGGTAAAACATCACATAACACGTCCTCCTTGTACCTGCCCAAAGAAAGAGAAACTAAAGCTTGCTTGTTAACCCTAATCTCCTCTTTATCATTGAACCATCCTAAACTATAAGGTTTAGGGTGTTTAGTAGCGCGCAATGACAACTCCTTCACCAAATACACACTACCTATATTTGTACAACTCCCTCCATCAATGATCACACTACTAGGCTTTCCATCCGCATGCATCCTAGTATGGAACAAGTTCTCTCTTTGATTATGCACATCTCCTTTAACATAAGCACTCAAAGTTCTCCTTGCAACTAAACTCAAGAGTGCGGGTGTGTCACCATCATCATCATCCTCATTATGCGCATAATCTTCCCCTTCATCATCTCCATCACCGCTTGATCCCAAGTTAAATTCTTCATCTTCACTCACTATTTCACCATGATCATTAAGATACATAACCTTCTTCCTAACGCAATCCTAATCATAATGACCATATCCTTGACACTTAAAACACTTAACATGAGACTTAGAAGAATAACTTGATGAAGATTTAGAATCGGATTTAGGACTTACTTCCTTTTGCGCCACCTCCTTCTCCTTGTTGGAAGTTTTCTCATCTTTCTTGATAGGAGTTTTCCATGAACTTGATGATAATGCAAAATTCTTCTTAGAGCCATTCCTCTTGACTTGACCCTCGGCCTTCAAGGCATGTTGTAACAACTCTTTAACATCATAGTGTTGTTGCATCTCCACTATGTCTTGAATGTCTCTATTCAAGCCCACAAGAAACCTAGCCATGGTGGCTTGTGGAGCTTCTTCAATTTCAGCCCTAGACATCAACAACATCATGTCCGAGTAATACTCATCAACACTCTTTGATCCTTGCCTCAAGGTTTGCAAGCTTTGGTAAAGAGAATTGATGTAAAAGCTTGGCACAAATCTCTTTCTCATCACACTATTCAACTCCACCCAAGTATCAATAGGCCGCTCCAAATTCCTTCTCCTTGATTGCACTAATTGATTCCACCAATTCAAGGCATTCTCCACAAACTCAAGGATGGCAATTTGTACCTTCTTAGGCTCGGCAAAGGGGTGATAATCAAAGTACATGTCCAATTTTGACTCCCACTCCAAGTAATCCATAAGGGTCCCTCTCCCATTGAATTTTGGGATCTTGTACTTGATGTTGTCCTTTGGCTCATCTCTTTCAACACCTCTCCTAGGCCGCAAGTTTTCATTGTAAGCCTGACCACCAAGTTCTTATTGCCTTAATCTATCCATTGGATCAATTCTCCTAACAACTTTTCTTTGAACTTGTGGTTGTTCTCCATGCTCATTGTGTTGTGCGGCATTAGCTCTTTGTTGGGGAGGTTGAGCTTGTTGATTTTGGCCCTCTCTCACTTGTTGGAAATCATTAGCCAAAGCATCATATCTATTATTCATGGCATCCATGCGTTGCATTAGGGTTTGCAACATAGTCTCCATATTTTCTTGATTTGCTTTTTGTGTTTTGTCTCCCATTGTACCTACACAAAAAATAAAGATTAGTAGTAAAAATTCTCAGAAGTGATTGTGTGTATACCTTTGTGCTCTTGTGCTTGCACTCAACCTATGGATTGGCGGTCCACTACTCTCTTGATGATCTCATAAGATTATGTCTTTTACTAGCTTCAATAGGCCTAATAAGAGCAACTTGTTAGAGTACTTCTTTCTTCTTGTGACCTACTTGAGGAACAAAAAATTAGTAGCAAAACTTTTTTGAATCAAAGGAAAGTGGTCTCAAATCAAACCAAATCAACTATGCAGCCTCTTTATGTCGATTTCCTTCTCCAAACCTGCTGCACAAAAACTCAATTAAACACAATTCAATCAATTCAATCAATTAGAAACCTAATACCACTTAGATCCAATTTTGTACCACTTGTCTCCAATAGGGTTTCAACCTGAAATTCTTCAAATTAAATCTCAAATCACAGCAAAAGCAACCCAAGAATCTAAATTAAACAATCAATTAAGGTTAATTGCAACCAATTGAATCAATTGCACAAGAACAAACCCTAATCCCAAATTCCCAAAATAAGAACCCTAGAATCTGAAAAATATCGATAACACCAAAACTTTTTTTTGATTTTTTTCAATATTTTTCCCAGAAAGATCACACTAAAAGAACTCTAAATCTCAAATTTCAAAGCTTTCTGTCCTCAACCGAACCCAGAACAAAAATCACAAGTTTCTGGTCGAAATTTTTTATTTTTTATTTTTCTGATTTTTTCAATTGAACTACTAGTTATGAGGACTCCAAATCTAAAATTTCAAAGCAATTGGAGTTACGATGAATCCACAATAATTTTTCAAAGTTTCTGATTTTTTGAATTTTTAACTAGATGAATGAGTTGGATGAAAAACTTGATGATTGATGAATAGAAGGATAGATTTACCGATTGAAGATGACAACCTATGCTCTGATTACCAATTGATACGAATCTAGTTGTATTAGTTTCAAATCTATCCTTGAGGCCCGCCAAGAATCTACTTGAACTTCTTCAACTTCTAGACTAGTAAGTCGACAACCTTCACAAAGCAATCTCTCTTCGTTCGTCGGCCTTAGATCTCCAATTAGACCTGCAATTGAGCACCTAAGATCACAAGATTCACAAAAAATTAAGCAATCACAAGTTAATTGTTTGCTAGGACTCTACAAGATTGAAGAACCCTAAAGTATGCTCAAACTAGAACAAAGAAGCCAAATAATCGATATGGGTGAATAAACCTCAATTCTTATTGATAACTTGACTTGTGTTTACAAGAGGGATATTGACCGTTTATATAGTAGTAGGGTCGACGCATAACCCCCTAATCCTAAGCCTTATAGGCGGCATTACATAAAGGAAGGATCAAGGAAATAGCCTAATCCTTGTCCTACTAGGAAAAGTAAATAACATAACATAATTAAGCAAGGATTGGACTTAGTCAAACAAGGCCCAACCCAATGTCTTCTAGACTAATTAAATAGCTAATCTAAGATAGAATTAAGGCCCATATGGCTGAATTACACAATGTTAGATCTAATGCTCATCTATTTCAAGTAAGGTGCATAACTTGGAATCGATTGGAATATTCTTGCTCAAAACATCTTCAATGGTCTTCAAGTCTTCAAAATGAGTTCGAACAAAGCTTGTTAATGCATCTTTGAACTTCTTAGCTCTTGCTCTAGTTATCGGACGTAAAGGCATCTTCAATGGATCAAATGGCATCTTAGGCAACTCCTTGGTGCTTGAATCATCACTTGCGCAAACCCTTTGATCTTCAAGCTTGGCCTTGCTTCCTTGCCGCATATGCTCATCCTCTCCATGACCTTCATTGTGTTCTTCATGTCCATGATAAGCCCTTGGCGCATCAGCTTGTTAATGCATCTTTGAACTTCTTAGCTTTTGCTCTAGTCATCGGACCTAAAGGCATCTTCAATGGATCAAATGGCATCTTAGGCAACTCGTTGGTGCTTGAATCATCTCTTGCGCAAACCCTTGAATATTCAAGCTTGTCCTTGCTTCTTTGCCGCATATACTCATCCTTTCCATGACATTCATTGTGTTCTTCATGTCCATGATAAGCCTTTGGCGCATCAGTAACCACTCTTAAGATCAATCTTAGAAAATAAACAAGCACCATGCAATTCATCTAGCATACCATCTAATCTAAATATAGGGTGACGATACTTAACTGTTATGTTATTGATAGCTTTACAATCAACACACATTCTCCAAGTTCCATCCTTCTTAGGAACAAGCAACACAAGAACAACACATGGAGAAAGGCTTTCTTGCACATAACCCTATTCAAGCAACTCTCCAACTTGTTTCTCCAACTCCTTAGTTTCATCAGGATTTGTCCTATAGGCTGGCCTATTTGGAATTTGCGCCCCAGGGATGAAGTCAATTTGATGCTCAATCGCTCTAATTAGTGGTAATCCACTAGGAATTTCCTCAGGAAACACATCTGCATAATCATTCAAAAGAGAAACAATATTGCTTGGAAGTTCTCCAGCCAAGTTGTTAGTACTCATAAGTGTATTTTGAAACAAAAGTAAGATCATACGAGAATTTTCATTCAAAGCTTCGTTAATCTCACTCTTAGTAGCTAACATAAACTCTTTAACAACCTTCTTTGCGCTAACTTTCTTTTCCCCCAAAACAACCCCATTTGCGTTATCACAATAATGCAATTTAGGTTCTGTTTTACTCTTTTCCTTAACCCTAAATTCAGCCTCTAATCTAGCAAAATCATCTTTTAATTTCAATTGATCTTTTAAAGCTTCTTGAGGTGATAATGGAACTAGAGTAATAGGAATCTTACCACACATAAAAGAGTACTTGTTTGTCTCACCATCATGTTGAACTTTGTTGTCATATTGCCAAGGCCTCCCAAGCAACACATGACAAGCTTGCATTGGCAAGATATCGCACAAGACATCCTCTTTTGTACCAGCCCAAAGAGAGAGTAACCAAAACTTGTTTGTTAACCCTAATTTCTTCTCTATCATTAAACCAACCTAAGCTATAGGGTTTAGGATGCTTAGAAGTAGGTAGTTGTAACTCATTCACCAAATAATAATCACTAGCTATGTTTGTACAACTTGCTCCATCTATAATCACACTACTTGGTTTTCCATTCACATAACATCTAGTGTGAAATAGATTCTCCCATTGATTCTAAACATCACCCTTCACATATGCACTCAAGGTTCTCCTAGCAACCAAACTTTTAAGTGGAGCTAACTCTTCACTATCATCAATTGCAGCCTCATCTTCGTCCCTTTCATCATCACCATACCCACTAGAGTCTCGATTGAAATCACCTTCCTCTTCACTCTTAAAGCAATTAGTGTGAGATTTAGATGATGAACTAGAACACTTACTTTCAGTTTTAGGACTAACATACTCCTTTTTCACACCTTTCTTCTCCTTGAATGGAATCCTCTCATCTTTTTTATAAGGAGTTTTCCATGAGCTACTAGATGATGTAAAGCTCTTCTTGGCCAAATGAACTTCATTAGTTAAGATGTCCCTTCGTTGCACTAGATTTTGCAACAAAGTAGCCAAATTGGCCAGATTTTCTCCATCTTTTCTATCTCCCACTGTACCTGCACAAAAAGGTTAGTATAGATGAAGAAAAAATCCTCACAAACAGTGTCTCACTGATCGAGCCAAAATTATGCATATTTTTATAGCTATTTTTCCATACTTTTTGCCACTTTTATATGTATTTTTACCCTATTTTGCAAGTATTTGTGTTTTTATTGAAGACAAGAAAAGTGAAAACTCATTGTTTTTCACTCTTTTTGGAGCTATTTTGGAGACTTTTTACTCAACTATGGACTTAGTCATTTGGAATGAAGATTTGAAGATTCGAAGTTCGTGTTTGAAGATTTCTTGAAGATATTTTGAAGATTTGAAGACAATTGAAGAATTATTTCAAGAAGTAAGAATTGAAGATTTGGAGCTTATTTGCAAAGGATTGAAGCCAAGCCCAGAAGAAGCCCGAAAGTTAAGGATTTTTGGATAATTTATATGGGATTATACTCAGCCCATATAAGTCCACAATTGGAGTTAAAATCCCAATTGGTGCCGCAGGGACTCTCCAAAATATCCAAATCCAGTAATTTCCCGCATCTAGTCCTATTTGGAGTAGGAATCAGCACAATCTCGGTAGAAATGTCATAACTTTCTGCTCAGATGTCCGTTTTGAGCCCATGAGTAGCCGTTACAAAAGCTAATTCCGAGCTCTACAACTTTCCTTTGAAGTCCAAAGCCCAGTTCTACCATTTTCAAGCCCGATTCTGCCGTTGAAGTTTCTGCAGAAATCCAGAAAATTCCAGAATCCTATTTTGACTTGGATTCTATTCTAGGAAGACTTTTAATCCAACTTGGAGACCAAGTCAGCCCCTAGAACCGTCCTACCCTTTTCCTAAATCTAATTGGAGTCTTTAGATTATTCCTCCACTATAAATAGCCATATCCTGTAACACAAATCACATATACTTCACACACATATCATAGATACACATAATTCTCTTTTTCTACCTTTCTTTAGTTTAGGTTTTCTCTAGTTTTTAGGTAGGGGAGTCGACACCCTCTCTAACCATAGAGGGGTGCGATAAACCTAGGTTTTCAAGGAAGAGAATTCGTCCTCTCTAGTTCTGTAAGTATTCCTATGCCTCTCATGGATTTTCCCAAGTCCATTAGTAGCTAAACCCTTAATACTTCTTATCCTTTAGTGAATTCAATCAATTGATTATGGTGAGATTTCTATACTTATAATTTAGTGTTAAGTTCTTGATGATAGTAGGCAAAACCCTGTTTTATTTTATGATCTTAAATCTTATTGTGGCCACTAAGATAGATCTACTGCTAGTCAAATAAGGCTTGACCTCCGAGTTTGATTTATGGTAGCAAATCGGGTTTGTTTGATCGCTGCCTGATGGGCGTTTGTCTATCGGAGGGCGAGAAATTTCTCTTCGTATGGTTCTACTTGTAGGCATGTGTGTAAAATTAATTGTTCTTAATGCTTTGTTCTCAAGCAATCTTTGAGCCCTGAGAAAGTAATCGATTGCTGAAGGAATAAAAGGGATAACTGCAGCTTTGATCGACCTCTTATCTAATATACATGTTGGGATAACCTCCCTGGACCAGTTGTCAATCAAGAATAAGATGCTAAATTCACCTTTTAAGTCAATGATCCATAGTTAATCTGATTGATTCATACCATCGGAGAAGAAGTATGCTTTATAATTATTGTTTGCTTTATAATTTGCCTTAGATTTAGATTTTATTTATTTTGCTTTGTTTTTAGTTTAATTGCTTTCTTTATAATTAATCTTTTTAATCCCCTGTTTTCTAAGTGATTTTTGGAAAAGATATATTCTTTGGAAAAGATCTCCAGATTATAACCCTTCTCTGTGGGGTTCGACCCCTACTTGCCCTAGCTAGTTTAGTTAGTTTTTGTGGGGATTATTTTTATGATTGTTAAACGACCGATCACTCACAACAGACACACACTTATTTACTGCAACTTGCTCTCGTGTTTGCACTCAACTAAGTGTTAGGTAGCCAATTGATATAAATTGATAACAGATCTGAGTGTTATTTGCGATGATAATAAATTTGTTTTGTGTGAAAGAAAAGATAGTTCTCAATTTGCTGCCAATTTGCTCACCCAACAAACACAAATCGCAAAATCCCCAATTAAGCTCTTAAAACCCTAATTTGAAACTCAAGAACCCTAATTTTGAATTCAATGACCTCCAAACTGAATTTCCGTTGACTCCATAGTTTTTGATGATAACAAAACATTCTAATTTAGTGAGACTGACCAAGCTACTTAAGTGTGCAGTGACAAATTGAGTGACACATATAATTCTTGGTTGTGCACAAGCCGAACATCCTCAAAGCTCAAGTCACAGAAGAAGCATACTAGTTGAAGTCATCCATGTTAAGAAGAACTTAGTCCAAACTGCCAAAGTGATACGAATCTAGTTGTAAATCGGTCCAAATCCACCTTAGACACCCGCCTAAGATCAACTTGAATCACCAAACTTCTAGATGAGTATGTCGACAATCTTCACATGATAAATCTTCCTTCGTTCGTCGGCCTTAGACCCCCAAGTCGACCTGCACTTGAACACCTAAGATCACAAGATTCACAAACAATTAAACAATCACAACCTAATTGTTTGCTAGGACTCTACAAGATTGAAGAACCCTAAGTTTGCTCAAACTAGAACAATGAAGCCAAATAATCGATATGGGTGTGTAAAACTCTCATTGTTGATTGCGGAATTAGCTCCTTGTCGAGCTTGTGGGTTTCGAGTTTCCAATGCTTCCAATCTCGTCATCATTGTACCAAGTTGTCGCAAGATTTGTTGCAACATGGCATTCGTATTTTCAAGAAGGGTGGTTCGATGAGTGTATGGGTGAAATCGATGGATGAAAACTTGATGAATGATGAATAGAAAGATAGATTTACCGATTGAAGATGATAAACCTAAGCTTTGATACCAAGTGATACGAATCTAGTTGTAAATCGGTCCAAATCCAACTTAGAGACCCCCTAAGATCAACTTGAATCACCAAACTTCTAGATGAGTATGTCGACAATCTTCACTTGATAAATCTTCCTTCGTTCGTCGGCCTTAGACCCCCAAGTCGACCTGCACTTGAACACCTAAGATCGCAAGATTCACAAACAATTAAGCAATCACAACCTAATTGTTTGCTAGGACTCTACAAGATTGAAGAACCCTAAGTTTGCTAAAACTAGAACAATGAAGCTAAATAATCGATATGGGTGTGTAAACCTCTCAACTTTATTGATAACTTGACTTCACTTTTACAAGAGATATTGGTGGCCTTATATAGTGATAGGGTCAACCAAAATCCTAAAATAAATCCTAATTTTGGTCCAAATATAAGGGCTAGGCAGAAACTAGTTCAAACCCAACTAGGAAAAGGAAATACAGACATAATTAAACAAGGATTTGACTTAGTCAACCAAGGCCCAATCCAAATAAGGTCCAAACTTAAAAATAAGCTAATCTAAGATAGAATTAAGCTCAAACAAAGATAACTAATGATAATGGGCTCATGCCATGATGTCAATCCGGCCATCTAGAATCAATAGCAAGCAAAGTAATGAACTTGTAATTGATTTGTAATTTCTTGCCCAAATCATCACCAAAGCTCTTCAATTGAACTTCAATGGTCTTCAAGTCTTCAAGATGAGTTCGAACAAGGCCCATGAGTGCATCCTTGAATCTCTTAGCTCTTGCTCTTGTCATTGGACCTAATGGCATCTTCAAAGGATCAAATGGCATCTTAATGGCAACTTCTTGGTGAATTGCGATTCCATCCTTTCCTTTAAGCTTGTCCATGCTTCCTTGCAGCCCTTGATCATCCTTTCCATGCTCTCCATGCTTGTCTTCAAGTCCATAATAAGTCCTTGGCGCATCATTCCCTCCATGATAAGCCTTGGGCGCATCACAAAGAGAAATCGTTTCAGTGGGACTGAAGTCAGAACAAGAAAGATGCATATCAAGAGCTGACTGAAATTTCAGTAGTAAGTTAACTGCAAGGAATTTTAGTGACACCAATTTGGAAGCTCAATTCAGTGAGACCAAAGTGGATCGACAGCATTATCAGACAGTTTCTGCCAGCGCCAGAAAACGACAAAATAACGGGATTACTATGGAGTGCGGGGATTTGATTGTTCATTTGATTGTGATTGAGTGCGGGGAGCACTTGTTCGAGCTAGGGTTTTAGCTCGGTGTGTACTCAAGCTTGGGGAAAGCTTGGTTTGTGTAAAGTCTTGGTGTAGGCCCGTAACTACATCGGATTAGTGGATTTGGTGAAAATCCTTGGTTGGGAAGAGCCAAGGTAGAGGACGTAGGTCGGGTGGACCGAACCTCTATAAATCGTGTGTCGAGCTAAGCTTTTCCTAATCCTTTCTAGTTACTCTGCGTTTATTAGTCTTTGTTGCCTGTCATTATTTCTTCTGTTCTCCTCTGCCTTATTCATTTACTCTGCATACTGTTATATTCATCATCTTTGCCACATCTATTTATTGGATAACTGCCTTATCCAACTAGTTTCTTCATTCTATCTGGTCGCACTAATATTCTGTGCTGCAGAAAAGTTCTTAAGTTGAAAGAATTTTCGAAGTGGGCTATTCACCCCCCCTCTAGCACCACATTTGGGACCAATAATTGGTATCAGAGCCTATCTCTTGATCAACCAGATTAACATCCCCAAGAGAGATCCAATATGGCTGCTGGAAGTTCTTCTCAAAATGTTGCAAACATTATAGCAGAAGGCCAGTCAACTCACAGACCTCCTCTGTTTGATGGAACAAACTATCAATGCTGGAAAAACAGAATGGCTGTCTACTTAAAAGCAAATGAGTTTGATATGTGGAGAGTAGTTGTGCATGGACCATTTGTTCCCAAGAAAACAAATGCTAAAGGAAAAGAAGTTCCAAAAAGCTGGGATGAATGGAATGCTGAAGATGTTCGAAAAATTTAGGTCAACTACAAAGCTGTCAACACTCTGCACTGTGCTTTGAGCGCCACTAAATAAAACAGAATTGCTGGCTGTGAATTTACTAAAGAAATCTGGGATAAGTTGGAAGTCACTCATGAAGGAACTTCTCAAGTGAAGGAGTCCAAAATAAATCTCCTTACTCTTGAGTATGAGTCTTTGAAAATGAAACCAGAGGAATTTGTCACAGAAATGTATGACAGATTTGTGAGCATCACGAATCAACTCAAACAGCTGGGAAAAACTTATTCAGAAAGTGACATGGTGAAAAAGCTGCTTAGAGCACTCCGAAGATCTTGGAGTCCTAAGACTAGCCATTTGGGAATGCAGAGATTTGAACACCACCTCACTAGATGACATATGTGGATCATTGCTCACATATGAATAAGAACTGAAGCATGAAGCAAATCATGACAAGAAGAACACAGAAAAGAAGAAAGGATTAGCTCTTAAAGTGTCTGCACTAGGGCAAGAAATTGAGGAACTAACGTTGGATGAAAGTGATTCATCTGACGGTGATAATGAATCTACAATGCTTGCCAAAAAATAAAGAAAGTTGAAAGGAAGAAGGAACCAACTCATGTACAAGAGAGGCCAAAGAAGAGATCGATTCAGAAATGATCGAGAAAGATACAAGAATGACGATTACAGGGACAATCAATTCACTTGCTTTGGTTGTGGAAAACCTGGTCACATCATAAGTGACTGTCCATTCAACAAGAAGGAAGCCCCTGGTCAGACAGTGATGTCTCAGACTCAGAAGCCAATGATAATCAACAAGGAACCAAGGCTATCCTATGTTTGATGGCAGAGGAAGAAAGTCTTGAGGTAATTCCTGATCATTCTGATATTCCTGTTGATGAAATTCATGATGAATATGATGAATTGTTTGAAGAATATGAACATACTGTATTAATGTATAAATATTTGAAGAAAAGAAATACTAAGATAATGCTTGATTTGGAATCCACTAAAAACAATCTTGATAGCATGACTGTTATTTTGAAGATTTGAAGATAATTGAAGAATTCATTCAAGAAGTAAAAATTGAAGATTTGGAGCTTATTTACAAAGGATTGAAGCCAAGCCCAGAAGAAGCCCTGAAGTTGAAATTGAAGAATTAATTCAAGAAGTAAAAATTGAAGATTTGGAGCTTATTTACAAAGGATTGAAGCCAAGCCCAGAAGAAGCCCTGAAGTTGAGGATTTTTGGATTATTTATATGGGAATATACTCAGCCCATATAAACCTATAATTGGAGTTAAAATCCCAATTTGTAGGCCTAATATCCAAAAGAATATCCAAATCCCGCAATAATCCCGCAGATTTGCGATATAAGTCCGGTTTCAGCGCAGTCTTCGTAGAAAGGCCATAACTTTCTGCTTAGATGTACGTTTTAAACCCATGAGTAGCCGTTGGAAAGCTAACTCCGAGCTCTACAACTTTCTTTTGAAGTGTAAAGCCCAGATCTGCCATATTCAAGCCCAAATTTGACGTCGAAGTTCCTGCCAGATTCCAGAAAATTTCAGAATCCTCTTTTGACTTGGATTCTAATCTAGGATGATACCTAATCCAACTTGGAGTCTAAGTCAGCCCCTAAACCGTCCTACCCTTATCCTCCACTATAAATAGCCACCTCCTGTATCACAAATCACACAATTCTACACATCACAAATTTTAGATAATTCTCTTTTTCTACCTTTCTTTAGTTTAGGTTTTTCTCTAGTTTTAGAAGGGGGAAGTCGACACCCTCTCTAGCCATAGAGGGGTGCGACGTCCCTAGGGTTTCAAGGAGGAGAAATCGTTCCTCCCTATTTCTATAAGTATTCTTATGCCTCTCATGGATTTTCCTAAGTCTATGAGTAGCTAAATCCTTAATACTTCTGATCCTTTGGTGAATTCAATCAATTGATTATGGTGAGATTTCTACACTTATAATTTTGTGTTAAGTTCTTGATGATAGTAGTCAAAACCCTAGAATGATTTTATGATTCTGAATCTTATTTGAGTTATGTGGCCACTAACGATGTAAGAGGAAGATTTATGGCTAGATTAAGCTTAGAATTAATCACTCAAGTTTGATTGTATGTAGCAAATTAGGTTTGTTTAATCTCTGCTTCATGGGTATTTGTCTATCGGAGGGCGAGAAATTTCTCTTCATATGGTTCTACTTTGTAGGCATGTGTTTAAAATTAATTAATCTTAATGCTTTGTTCTTAAGTGATCTTTAAGCCCTAAGAAAGTAATCGATCGCTGAAGGAATAAAAGGTATAACTGCAGCTTTGATCGGCCTCTTATCTAAAATACATGTTGGGAAACCTATATCAGTTGTCAGTCAAGAATAAGATGCTTAATTCACCTTTTAAGTCGATGATCCATAGTTAATCTGATTGACTCATACCATCGGAGAATTATAATTATTGTTTTATAATTATAATAAAAGGTATGCTTTATAATTATTGTTTGTGTTATATTCTGCTTTAGATTTAGATTTAGATTTAATTTGGTTTGCTTTATTTTTAGTTTAATTCTGTTCTTTATAATTGATATTTACAATCCCCTATTTTCTATTTGATTTTTGGAAAAGATTTTTCTTTATTCTCTATCATTCATCACATAACCCTTCTCTGTGGGATTCGACCCCTACTTACCCTAGCTATTATAGTTAGTTTATTGTGGGGATTATTTTTATGGTCATAGACGACACGATCATAAATTTTGGCGCCGTTGCCGGGGAAGGGAATTGAATTGAGAGGAAGTGAAGAGAGATTAGATCCAAGAATTAGTTTTTGTTTTTTTCTGTTTTTTCTATAAAAAAAAAGTTATTCCTTTTTTCCGATTTTTCTAAAAAAAAAAAAGAATTTGCGATTTAAAAAAAAAATATTAGGGTTTCCGATTTTTGAAAAAAAAATTAATTTTTCTTTTCCCTTTTTTTTCCTTTTAAAATTAAAAAAAATATTTTTATTTTCTGTTTCTGCATTTTAATTTTTATTTAAGAACTGTTACTGCTAATTTTTCTTTTTAGTTTTGTTTGATTTTTCTAGGAAGTTGCATGCCAAAGACAAGAAGTGGTGGTATTGAAGGTTTAGAATTCAATCCTGAGCCTGAAAGAACACTATTTCAGAAGAAGATGACACAAAGCCGATTACAACAAGAAGAGGAGACATCCAATTCGAGTTCTCAACCTAGTTCTCCTAGATCTGCTGTTTCAACATCGTCAGAAGAGATGGCTGAAGAAGAACAACCCAAAACTCTGAGAGAGTTAGCTGCACTAAACGTCAATGCCAAACGCTTAGCCATTCGTTACCCAGATACTAATGGAAACTTTGAGATTAAATCTGGATTTATTCAGATTTTACCCAAACTTCATGGTTTGCCTGGAGAAGATCCTCACCGACATCTAACTGATTTCCAGATTGCCTGCGCATCTACAAGTATTCAAGGTATTCCTGAAGATCAATTCATGTTAAGAACCTTTCCGTTGACTCTTATGGACAGAGCAAAAGATTGGTTGTTCCTACTACCCACTGGTTCAATCACATCTTGGACGAGCCTTAAGAAGCTGTTCTTGGAAAAGTACTTTCCTGCACACAAAGCATCAAGTATAAGGAAGAAGATTTGCGGAATTAAGCAACGCCATGGAGAAACAATGCATGAATATTGGGAACGTTTCAAAACACTTTGTGCGAGCTGCCCCAATCACCAAATCAATGAACAGTTGCTGATCGAGTACTTCTACGAAGGATTACTACCGTTTGACAGATCTTCCATCGATTCTGCAAGTGGAGGAGCTTTCATAGACAAAACTCCTGTTGAAGCTTGGTCTTTAGTGGAAAATATGGCTGCAAATACTCAACAATTTGGATCTCGAGAAGACTTTACAAGAGAAGGCCCTAGAAGAAGAATCAATGAAGTTTCTACCTATTCCACCTCATTGGAGCAACAACTTCAGGAGACGAATCAGCAAATCGCATTGCTCACTGATTTGTTCCATGCGAATTTTTCAAGTGTGCCAAGGGTTTGTGCTACTTTGGAAGACAACAAGCAAGGAGTCAATGTTGTTGGATTACAAGGAGCTTATCAAAGGAAGCTTGAACCTTATTGGAGACCTGAACAACCAAGTCAACAATATGGGAACCAAGGTAACTACCAAGGAAGGCCGAATTTTCAAAGACCTAATTTTCAATCTTCACAAGCTATTTCCATCGAGTTACAACAAATCAAAGAAGCTATGGAGATGATGAGAAAACAAATAAGCCAATTAGCTAGTGATTTGAGTGATTTCAAGACACAAGGTCAACAAAGGATTCCATCACAACCAAAGGTACCTCCTAGAGAGAATGTCAGTGCAATTTCTCTAAGGAGTGGAAAAGAGTTGCAAGACCCTTATCCAAACCTTGCCGCACATCGACAAGAAGAAGGAGAGCCGAGCTACACCAAAGAAAATTTACAAGTGCCTGCCGAAATCAAGATTGAAGATGAACCCAATAACAGAAGAGCTGCCCCGATTGAAGATTCCAACAAAGATAATGGCGTAATTCAACCCGAAGGAAAAGGTGTGTGTGATTCCAACAGGCCTAAAACCGATTCCAACTTAATCCCTTTTCAATCAAGATTAAAGAAGTCAAAGAAAGAAGATGATGATCAAGATATTTTGGAGATATTTCGAAAAGTTTAGGTCAACATCCCACTTCTTGATGCCATTCAACAGATTCCGAATTATACAAAGTTCCTTAAGCAACTTTGTACCAACAAGAAGAGATTACAAGGTAAGGTAAGCGCTGGAGCTAATGTCTCTGCTGTGCTTCAAAAGAGTTCACCTCCTAAGTGTAAAGATCCAGGTACGTTTTTCTATTACTTGTTCTATTGGAAGAAGTATTATAGAGAATGCGATGCTTGATCTAGGTGCTTCTTTAAGCGTGATGCCTTATTCTTTCTACAAATCTTTAAATATTGGTTCTTTGAAGAATACTGATGTTATTCTGCAATTAGCTGACGGATCTTTGGTTTATCCCAAAGGTGTTTTAGAGAATATCTTAATTAAAGTTGAGCATCTAATTTTTCCTATTGACATATTCATCATGGATATGGAGTATTCGAAAGATCAATGTCCTGTTTTATTAGGAAGACCTTTCCTCAGGACTTCTCATACCAAGATCGATGTATTCAATGGTTCATTGACCATGGAATTCGATGGTGAAGTTATCCACCCTAGAATTTCATCTCAAGTGCCTTTGAAATCTAACAATTTTGCTTATGTTATAAGTTCTAAGTGGGTTAAGAAAGGAGTTATTGAAGATTCTTCACCAATATCGCCTGCATTGAAAGCTTTGTCTAAAGCAATTGAGCCCCCTAGCTTTAGAGTGAAGAAAGATCGAGCAAAAGAAGCCAAGAAGGAGAAAGAAATCAACAACAAAGAAGTTCAACCATCCCTGAAGATCGACCAACCAAGCAATTCAACTGAGAAGCAAGATATAGATCTTAAACATAGAACTAAAGTTGGAAGCATTCTTCAACGCCAAGTGGAGAATTTTCCCCAATTTTGGCAAAGGTTTAAGAAGCTATGTGCTGCTCACCCTCATCATGGTTATGATCAAAGAAGATTGGCTCAAAACTTTTACCAAGGATTGAGAGCTTCTGATAGATTGTCTGTCGACACTCTCATCTATATTCCCCTGTTCGATCACAGCACTGCTGACATATACGAGATATTGGAGAATTTTGCCCAGATGTTAACCAATACACCAAAGGAAGCTACTCAAGGACTCAGCCCGACTAAGCCTAAGCCGCACAAGCCATCTTGCCCGGCCATAGCCCGGCCATCGACATCACATGGCCGACCAACACCGGCCAAGGCACCCCAAACTTGTGTAACATCAACCCTTGCCACGTCGCCTGCCCGGCCCAGCCAGGCCACTGCCGCCGCATCCATGCCGCATGCCCGGCCATGCCCGGTTAATGGCGCGCAGCCGCCCAAGCTTAGACCGACCAAGTCCGCACCATCCACGCCATGTCCGGCCTTGTCCGCACCAGTCCGCGCCACCAGCGCTCCGCAATCGACCATGCAAGTTTCCTATCGAGACACCACCGCGCCATGCCCGGCCTTGTCCGCGCACCATGCCCGGCCACGCCCGGCCTATACCATGCCATCCGCGCGTCTGACCGAGCCACTACGAGCCTTTGACGCGCCGCCTCAAGACATTATCATGCCATCGCTTTGATCTTTTCAAGTCTTGATAAAATTCAACTTGAAACTATCAAAATCATTAAAGAGAGTAGAATTATCGAGGACCTGTTGAAGGATTACACCCAAAATTCCTTCACCCTTGAAGAATAACCTTCTTTAAGGCAGTCTAGCCAAAGACCTTAAAGAAAGGCGCTTATTGGGAGGCAACCCAATATTATTTTTACTAACCCTTAATTTTTCTTTGTTTTATATTTCTTTTCTTTTTTAGGATTTTCCATACCAAAGGAGACAAAGGAACTTTTTATCGATATGAAGAAATCCAATTGGAGCTTATGCTTGGAGAATAGAGAAGCTTTCTTTAACTCTATCTTTTTCTTGCAATATTTTGATTGATTTTTCTTTGATATGCGATTCATATAGATATAGATATAGGTTATATAGGTTAATTGGTATTTAAAAGATGCATATTTATTTTTGCTTTGATTTTCCGCGCTTGTTTATACATTGGGGACAATGTATCTTTTAAGTATGGGGGAGTGAGTCTAATTGCATGTTAAAATTGGTATAATTTTTTCGAAAATTTTGACAAAATTTTGATTTTATATGCATATATTGATTTATTGATTTGATTTTGATTGATGATATCTTAGAACTTTTAAGAATGATTGATTCATTGATTGATTCATAGTATGATATCTTATTTCTTAGATTAGGTATAATTGAAGTTTGTGATAATTGCTTACCATGGATTATTTCTATGATTGCCTATTTCTAGAACTTGTGTTTAATTTTTATTGAAACTACACTTATGAGAGTATTTTATGAATATGTCAAAAATAAGTATGGGGCACTATTTATATTAGAAGGGTAGTTAAAAAAAATATTTTTCTTAAAAAAAAAAAGAGTGTTTTTCATGCAAGAGGAGAAGAGATATCTTCTGCCCTTAAAAATTAAAAAAAATCCATTGTTGTCACTCTTCTCTTTAAACAAAAGGAGTTAGTAACCCTTGGGAAGAGGATAAGAGGCATGGATCGGCAGAAGTATTGTCCCTCTAGAGTGCTAGTAGCCTCACAAAAATAAAATAAAGGGCGTTAGTAACCCCTAAGCATGAACACTTTGAGGTTAGTAACCTCACTTTTCTAAAAATCAATTACCCTTTGAAAAACTATTATAACCCATGCGAAATTCTTGATTTGTATTCATGATATGCAATTGTTTGAGTATTGGAGATAAAGATGAAGACATAAGCTTATAGAAAGAAGTAGTTATAGGTATGATAAATGATAAGTGATTAGAGCTACTTTGATTATGGTTACTTAAGAATGAGGATGCTTGCTATATCTTGATCTATTGAATTGGATACTCTTAATATTCTATGTTATTCTGATTTCATAAATTGAATTGATCCTTGATATATGTATGTGATTCAAAGTTTTTCAAAAGATTTGAACAAGACTCACTATCTTAAGTCTTAATTTTAGTTTGTCTACACTAGTTTGTTAGGGACTAGCAAAGATTTAGTGTGGGGGAAAATATGATCGAGCTCAAATTATGCATGTTTTTATAGCTATTTTTCTATACTTTTTACTACTTTTATATGTGTTTTTACCCTATTTTGTTAGTATTTGTGTTTTTAGGTCTTGAAGACAAGAAAAGTGAAAACTTATTGTTTTTCACTCTTTTTGGAGCTATTTTAGTGACTTTTTACTCAACTATGGATTTAGTCATTTGGAATGAAGATTTGAAGATGCGAAGTTCGTGATTGAAGATATTTTGAAGATTTGAAGATAGTTGAAGAATTAATTCAAGAAGTAAAAATTGAAGATTTGGAGCTTATTTGCAAAAGATTGAAGCCAAGCCCAGAAGAAGCCCTGAAGTTGAGGATTTTTGGATTATTTATATGGGAATATACTCAGCCCATATAAACCTATAATTGGAGTTAAAATCCCAATTTGTAGGCCTAATATCCAAAAGAATATCCAAATCCCGCAATAATCCCGCAGATTTGCGATATAAACCCGGTTTCAGCGCAATCTTCGTAGAAAGGCCATAACTTTCTGCTCAGATGTCCGTTTTAAGCCCATGAGTAGCTGTTGGAAAGCTAACTCCGAGCTCTACAACTTTATTTTGTAAACCCCAGATCTGCCATCTTCAAGCCCGAATTGACGTCGAATTTCCTTCCAGATTCCAGAAAATTCCAGAATCCTCTTTTGACTTGGATTCTACTCTAGGATGATACCTAATCCAACTTGGAGTCTAAGTCAGCCCCTAAACCGTCCTATCCTTATCCTCCACTATAAATAGCCACCTCCTGTATCACAAATCACACAATTCTACACATCACAAATTTTAGATAATTCTCTTTTTCTACCTTTCTTTAGTTTAGGTTTTTCTCTAGTTTTAGAAGGGGGAAGTCGACACCCTCTCTAGCCATAGAGGGGTGCGACGTCCCTAGGGTTTCAAGGAGGAGAAATTGTTCCTCCCTAGTTTTGTAAGTATTCTTATGCCTCTCATGGATTTTCCTAAGTCCATGAGTAGCTAAATCCTTAATACTTCTGATCCTTTGGTGAATTCAATCAATTGATTATGGTGAGATTTCTATACTTATAATTTTGTGTTAAGTTCTTGATGATAGTAGTCAAAACCCTAGAATAATTTTATGATTCTGAATCTTATTTGAGTTATGTGGCCACTAACGATGTAAGAGGAAGATCTATGGCTAGATCAAGCTTAAAATTAATCACTCAAGTTTGATTGTATGTAGCAAATTAGGTTTGTTTAATCGCTGCCTAATGGGTATTTGTCTATCAGAGGGCGAGAAATTTCTCTTGTATGGTTCTACTTTGTAGGCATGTGTGTAAAATTAATTAATCTTAATGCTTTGTTCTTAAGTGATCTTTAAGCCCTAAGAAAGTAATCGATCGCTGAAGGAATAAAAGGGATAACTGCAGCTTTGATCGGCTTCTTATCTAAAATACATGTTGGGAAACATATATCAGTTGTCAGTCAAGAATAAGATGCTTAATTCACCTTTTAAGTCGATGATCCATAGTTAATCTGATTGAATCATACCATCGGAGAAGAAGTATGCTTTATAATTATTGTTTGTGTTATATTCTGCTTTAGATTTAGATTTAATTTGCTTTGCTTTATTTTTAGTTTAATTGTTTTCTTCATAATTGATATTTACAATCCCCTATTTTCTATTTGATTTTTGGAAAAGATTTTTCTTTATTCTCTATCATTCATCACATAACCCTTCTCTGTGGGATTCGACCCCTACTTGCCTTAGCTATTATAGTTAGTTTATTGTGGGGATTATTTTTATGGTCATAGACGACACGATCAGAATTAGATGTTCCTATCACACAACAGCAAAAGGAGCCTGAAGCCATTTCGGTTGAAGAAGAAGAGCAGCAAGGAAAAACTGATGAAGTAGTCATCGAAGAAGAAAACTCTCAACAAGAAGAAAATGAAGATAAAGAAGAAGAAGAAGAAAAAGAAAAAGAAGAAAAGAAGGATGAAGAAGATGATGATAATGATGATGATGACATGGAAGATGAAGAAGAACAAGGCAAGGACAAAGGATTGGAGGATGATGCTGAGAAAGATCTTAACCAGGATGAAGAAGAAAAAGGGGAAGATGGCAGTGATCACAGCCAGGAAGAAGAAATGGTTCAAACCTTTGAGGAGGGTGACAGAGAAAGCATAGAGAAGGCACCATCTGCTATAGTTGATGAGACCAATGTCTCTAAAGCTTTTGGTGAGACCAATTCTGCAGAAGCTGACTTAACATTAGCCACTACTGAAGAAGTCATTGCTGGTCTCAAGTCTCTTGCCACTGCTCCTGCTTCTCCCAAGGGTAAAGGAAAGGCTAAACCTCCTTCACACTCTACTTCTTCTCCCACTAAGCGCTCCTCTGTAGTCATCAAACCCAAGAAGGAGGTCACTAAGAAAGTCGCCACTGCCATTGATGAAGCACCAGCTCATGCCACTGAAAGTGATGTTGTTTCAGAAGCCACGAACTTCCTCCGGCCGTCCCTACAAAACGACCAAGGACCAAGCATCCTAATGTTGTAGAAGCCTCTGAAACAATCCCTGCAACAGCATCCAAGCCAGCCAAGCCAGTTGGAATTCGGCAGTCCAAACGCATCAAAAAGGCTTAAGCAGAACCCCCCTTCTATTCCCTTATGCATTTCATCTCATGCATTTTGAATATTGTGGCACCTGCGTGTGCCTTGAATATTATGTTAGATTCTGTTTTTCCATTCTCCTCCCTCTTTCCTAGTTGGCACTGATGTGCCTTTGGATTCTATTGTTAATATTTTCTCTGCTAGGTGCTATGTTTAAATTGCATTATTGTGAATCCTTCTTTTAAGGATTTGTGCACCGTACCTGTGGTTACTGACTCAATTTTGCAGGTCTTTCGAACCCCTTTTGTTGATTATGACAAAAAGGGGGAGAAAAATAGGACTTGAATTGAATTGAATTGAAACAGGTTATAGGGCCACTTTATAACGAGTTAGTCACACCAAATCATGCATGCGTTTCAGTGAGAATAATCTTAGTGCATGATAACTTGCATGGCATAAAGGCAACTTTATGACATGTGGTTTGGGGTCGCAGGGGTTGATGAATTGACTACTCAAAGGGGAAGCACTAAACTGGTACATCCTTTCAGTTGAATATTTGCTATTCACCCCCCTTTCTCTCTAGCGTTTAGTACAACTGTTTTTTGTTCTTGATTTACTGGCACTAAATGCGCTGTTGTTAAAAGAATCTTGAGTATATTCCCTTCTATCTCTTGTTGCCTTACTTACTGCGTATTACCTTTTGTGATGAGATAGATGTTGATTGTCTATATGCTGTTCTTACTGTACTTTATATATAAACTACTCTAACTCCTCTCTTTTGAGATAGCGTTTTTATTCTGACCAATTCTTCAAGCAATTTGATTGAGACTAAATTGCCTTAGTGAAATTGCTCAGGGGGAGCTTGGTAAAATTTTCCAACTATATATATCTTTGTTTTGCCAATATCACTTCAATTCAAGGAGTGTTTTGTCATCATCAAAAAAGGGGGAGATTGTTGACTCCATAGTTTTTGATGATAACAAAACATCCTAATTTAGTGAGACTGACCAAGCTACTTAAGTGGGCAGTGACAAATTGAGTGACACATATAATTCTCGGTTGTGCACAAGCCGAACATCCTCAAAGCTCAAGTCACAGAAGAAGCATACTAGTTGAAGTCCTCCATGTTAAGAAGAACTTAGTCCAAACTGCCAAAGAGAAATCGTTTCAGTGGGACTGCAGTCAGAACAAGAAAGATGCATATGAAGAACTGACTGAAATTTCAGAAGGAAGTTAGCTGCAAGGAATTTTAGTGACACCAATTTGGAAGCTCAATTTAATGAGACCAAAGTGGATCGACAGCATTATCAGACAGTTTCTGCCAGCGCCAGAAAACGACAAAATAACGGGATTAAATTCAAACCGGTGCTGCAACGGCTAGTTTTGACAGATTTGTATTTAAGGATTGAAATGACCATTGGGAACTAGTTTTGAGCATTCAAGAAGCCATAAGAAAGCATTTACTCTTAAGATTCTTCTCCAAGCCGTAATACACCTTATGTTGACTCCATGTGTTTTTGATGATAACAAAACATTCTATTTAGTGTGACTAATCAAGCTATCTAGTGTGCAGTGTTTAATTGAGCAGTTTACTTAATGTACAGTTATAGCCAAACCAATCCATATGAAGCTCATTAGCACAGGAAGCATACTATGATTAAAGCCCTTATGAAAAGCTCAAGTCAAAAAGGATTAAGGAAGACTTAGCTCAGCACATCAAGGCAGAATCAAAAGCTACAAGTTATTGTAGATAAGGTATTCAGCAGAAGGAAGTATTAGTGACAACAATGTGGAAGACAACTTTAGTGGGATTAATGCCAGAAGTAAAGCACATGACACAAGACATTAGAAGCAAGGAATAATGCCAACAATGAGGAGCATCACTTTAGTGGGACTACCAAACATCATCAGCAAATGTTGCAAATACGATCGTAGAGGGACAGTCCACTCACAGACCTCCGCTGTTTGATGGAACTAACTATGAATGCTGGAAGAACAGAATGTCTGTCTAAATGCGAGCTCATGACCTTGAAATGTGGGAAGTGACCATGAATGGTCCCTTCAGTCCCCAAGAAGAAGATGCAGAGAAGAAGCTCGTTGATAAAGAAAGGAGTAAATGGTCTGTTGATGATATCAGAAAATATCAAATCAATTACAAGGCCATCAACACTCTACATTGTGCTCTCAATGTCTCTGAGTACAATAGAGTCTCCACATGTGAAACGGCAAAAGAGATTTGGGACAAGCTTCAAGTCACACATGAAGGAACATCCCAAGTAAAGGAATCCAAGATCAATCTGCTCACACTAGATTATGAATCTTTCAGAATGGATTCTAGTGAGACTATTACAGAAATGTATGACAGATTTGTTGCCATCATTAATCAGCTGAAACAGTTGGGAAAGTCTTATCCAGAAGGTGAACTAATGAGAAAATTGCTTAGAGCACTTCCAAAATCGTGGAAGCCAAAAACTCTAGCAATCTAGGAATGCAGAAACTTGAATACTACAACACTCGATGACATAATTGGCTCACTGCTCACTTGTGAAAGAGAACTAAAGCATGATGAAGAACTTGACAAGAAGTAGAATGAGAAGAAAAGAGGACTTGCTCTCAAAGTCTCAGCTCTAGAAGAAGAAATAGAGCTGTTAACCGTGGAAGAAAGTGATTACTCTGATGAGGATGATGACACTGCAATGCTAGTCAGAAAGTCTGGAAGACAAAGAGGAAGAAGGAATCAACTCATCAACGAGAGAAGCTTTGAAAGAGATAAAAATAGAAATGATGACTTCAAAGGGAACCAGCTTATATGCTATAGGTGTGGTCAATCTGGTCACATCATGAGTGATTGTCCACTTAACAAAAAGGAAGCTTCAAAGAAAAACAGAAAGAAAAAGAAGGCTACAGGTTCTGCCACTTGGTCAGACTATTCTGACTCAGACGGTAGTGAGACCAAACAAAAGGCAAAAGCCAACCTGTGTGTCATGGCAGATGAAGGGGACTACGAGGTAAACTCTGATCTTTCTGAATTATCTTTTGATGAATTGCAAAATGAATATGTGGAATTAATTGATGAATATAAACAACTCTTTAAAATGTTTAAAAGTTTGAAGAAGAAAAACAAAGAATTAATGCTGAGTTTAGAATCTGTTAAAAAGGATCATGATAGCATGCTGAATAAGGTTGACATTTTAAATGCTGATCTAGAACATGCTAAAACTGAAAATGAGAGATTGTTAAAAGAAATTGAGGATTTGAATAAGGAGAAAATTGTTGTCACTAATAACAACATAAAAACTGCTCAGACTAAAAATCACAGGCATTTTAGGCCTAGAACTATGAACTGCTGTACTTGTGGCAGAAGAGGTCATTAATCCTCTGAATGTTATCAGAAGAATGGGTACTCTTCACGAACTAAATTAGTTTGGGTGCCTAAAGGTACATATGTTGTTGCTAACCCCCAAGGACCCATCAAAGTATAGGTACCTAAAACAACAATTTGAGAATGTGTATATGCAGGTTGAGCAAGAGCAACAAGACTACTGTTTAAAGGCTCAACCAAAGGAAAAACAGCCATGGTACCTGGACAGTGGTTGTTCTAGACACATGACAGGAGAAAGAAAGATGTTTCTAGAGCTTAAAATGAAAAATGGAGGAAATGTAACTTTTGGAGATAACTTCAAAGGGAAGATTCAAGGAATTGGAACTATTGGAAAAGGTTCTGCTCAGTCACTCATGTTCTGTTTGTAACGAGACTAAAGCATAACTTACTACGCATTAGTCAACTTTGTGACAAGGGACACAGAGTATCTTTTGACTCTCACTTATGTCAAGTTCTTGACATCAAAACAAATAAGCTCAGATTTGTTGGTAAGAGGCACGTCTAGACCACTTGAGCTTTTGCATATAGACCTATTCAGTCCAATTGATGTCATCAGCATGGGAGGTAAGTCCTATGGCTTTGTGATTGTTGATGATTACTCTAGAAATACTTGGGTTTACTTTCTCAGTCATAAAGATGTTTTTGATGAGACTAATGCTACACCGAGAAAGGTAGTTGTTGATGATGATGATGCAGATGAAATTAGTACGAGCATGAAACGAGTGAACATTGATGACACCAATCCAGTTCCAGAGGAAAAGGAAAGTCAAGAAGATCCTCCTATTGAAAGTTTACAGAGAGTAGAAGAACAACATAATGATATTCCAAGAGCTTGGAAGTATATAAGGAGTCACCCCATTATCAGTGATCCTAAAGAAGGATTGAGAACTAGAAGTGGCCTTAAAGAGACTTGTGAATTTGCAGCATTCATTTCACAAGTGGAACCAAAAACATTTGAAGAAGCAGAATAGGAAGAAAGTTGGATGACAACAATACAGGAGGAGTTTAACCAGTTCGAGCGAAGTAAAGTTTGGACATTAGTGGCAAGATCTAAGAGTCACCCCATTGTTGGCACTAAATGGGTCCTTAGAAATAAGTTGGATGAGACTGGTAAAGTGGTAAGAAACAAAGCCCGACTGGTAGCCAAAGGCTATAACTAGGAAGAAGGCATTGATTGTGATGAAACTTTTGCTCCTGTTGCCAAGTTAGAGGCTATTCGTCTTTTACTTGCTTTTGCTTGTCATACAGACTTTAAATTAGTTCAGATGGATGTGAAAAGTGCTTTCCTGAATGGCGACCTTCAAGAAGAAGTGTATGTGGAACAACCTCCTGGTTTTGAAGATTTCAAAAATCCAAACCATGTTTTTAGATTCCATAAGGCTTTGTATGGACTCAAACAAGCTCCTAGAGCTTGGTATGGGAGACTATCAAAGTTCTTACTTCAAAAAGGTTTTACCAGAGGGAGTATCGACACTACACTGTTTCTGAAAAGGAAAGACACTGATCTGCTTGTTGTTCAGATCTACGTTGATGACATTATTTTTGGTGCCACAAATGAAAGTCTATGTGAGTATTTTGCTAAGGAAATGCAGGGTGAATTTGAGATGAGCATGATGGGTGAGCTGACATTCTTTCTTGGACTGCAAATCAAACAATGTAAAGATGGTATCTTCATCAATTAGGCCAAATTCACTAAAGAAATGTTGAAGAAATTCAAAATGCATGAAAGCAAGCCAATGGACAAACCTATGGCTAGTGGAACTAAACTGGACTCAGATGAAAAAGATAAAGAAGTGAACTAGAAGCTTTATCGAGGTATGATTGGATCACTTCTATACTTAACTGCTAGCAGACCTGGTATTCTTTTTAGTGTATGCTTATGTGCAAGATTTCAATCTTGCCCCAAAGAATCTCACATCTCTGCTGTCAAGAGAATTTTTAGGTATCTTTTGGGAACAAGAAGTCTAGGCTTGTGGTATCCAAAAGGTACATGTTTGGAACTTGTAGGATACTTAGATGCAGACTTTGCCGGCAGCGAGACTGATCGAAAGAGCACCAGTGGGACTTGCCAATTCCTTGGAAGCACGCTTGTCTCATGGTCATGTAAAAAGCAGAACTCAGTGGCATTATCAACTACCGAGGCTGAGTATATAGCTGCAGGAAGTTGCTGTGCTCAAATACTGTGGATCAAGCAACAGTTGAGAGACTTTGGAGTTGAAATAAGCAGTGTGCCATTGCTGTGCGATAACACAAGTGCCATCAACATCACCAAGAACCCAGTTCAGCACTCACGCACCAAGCACATCGAGATAAGACATCACTTCATTCGAGACATGTCCAAAGTGTGATATCGAAATTAAATTTGTTGATACCTTGCATCAACTTGCTGACATATTTACTAAGCCATTGTGTGATGAGCATTTTAGTCGTATTAGAAATGAATCAGGTATGATAGATGCATGTCATGTGTGATCATGCATTATTCATTCAGAATTGACTATGGTTGCTCACACTAAAAATATGTTTGACAGTAGTGGGACTAAAATTCTTTCAAAACTGTCCGGCTTTTATCCTGACACGTCAGCGCTTTTTAAGCAGGAAGTTTCCCTCTTTATTCCACTGTCAAATATATATTTTTTTAAATTCAATTTCTGGAAAAATGTATTTTATTCAAAGCTATTTATTTTCCTTCTATTTTCCAGGATCTTTTTCCTTTTTAAAACTCTTCTCCTTCTATTATTCTTTTTCCTATAAATTGTTTTTCTCTCTAATCTTTTCTCATCGATTCTTTTTTTGAGCAAACCCTAGTTTTATTCTCTCAAATTTGCATCGGCACTCTGCATCTGCACGATTGCACTCCTCTGGTCTCGATTCTTTTCTCGCTTAATACTCTATCAGAATAAGAATGGAAAATGGTCAGAGAATTCTTTACTGGTATTATCACTGATAAACGAGCTAATGGTGGAGATGATGGATTGCATGTCTATATATGTGGTCAAGAAGCTGTGATCACTGCTGAGACCATTGGTTAGTTACTGAAAATTGAATACTCTAAAGGTGATTCAAAACTACCTAAGGAGTTTGATTAGAATACTGCTTGGAGAGTTATCAATGGGAAGAAAGAAAAGATGCCATCCAAAGAAAGTCAAAGAAAACTGATTGAAAACTGATGTAAAGTTACTACATCACTTCATAAGCATCAGTCTTTTGTTTAAGAAGGGTAGTCAGCATTATATCACAAAGGATGATGTCTGGCTTCTCTACTGCATTTGGAAGGGTATCAAAGTTAATCTTGCTCAAATTATTATCAACAAGATGAAGAAATAATTGCAGAATCAGAATACTCTTTTGATGAGAACAACAAAGAAGATACTGAAAAATTTGCAAGTGAAAATGATGATGATCAGGATGGAGATGAATCTGAAAAGGAGGAAGATACTGCAAATGATGGGACTGAAGTAGAAAAATCTGGTAGTGAGTATGAAGCAGAATCCTCTGATGAAGGCAAGGAAGATACTCCTAAGGTTAAAACAGCCTCAAAGGGCAAGAAGACAGTTACCGCTACTAAGGCTTCTACTCCCATTAGTAAAGATGGTCCAAGTACTCCGAGCAAAAAGAAAAATGCTGCTAGTGTCCCTACATCCACTACTCTAGACAAGAAACGACCAAGAATGAAGCATGCAAATGTAGAGGAAACTACAACTACATTAGAGAAACCACGGTCCAAAAGATCAAAGAAAGCATGATGACTCTGAACTTGGTTTTCTGATCAGAAAATGTTGATGCGAGCAAGAAGAAAGAACTTAGGAATCTTGCATGCATTTGCATTGACATATTTTGTTTAGCATAACATTCTCATTGCACTTTTGCATTCTGAATATTTTTGGCACCTGTGTGTGCTTTGGATATTTGGATATCTTTTTCTTTAATGGCACTATATGTGCCTTTAGATTCTAATGTCTCTATCTTTCTTAGTAGGTGCTATCTATGGAGCTAATCCTTCTTATATCATAAAATCTTGCACCTTGTATTTGCTGCTACTAACCTTGTATTGTAGGATTTTCAAACCCTTTTGTTGATTATGACAAAAAAGGGGAGAAAAATAAGAGCTTGAATTGAACTGTAGCTGCTTGAGTTAGTCAGAATAATACATGTCTGCGCTTTAATGAGACTACTTTTCAGCATGTTTTTCCAGCATGGCATAAAGGAAACTTTATGACATGCGGAATGGGGTCGCAGGGGTTGAAGAATTGACTACTCAAAAGGGGAGCTTAACAAACTTCAACAATTGGTATATTATCATATTCTCTGATGCCACCAACTGCTTTATTAGAATTGATTCTTGAGTTATATATTCTATCTTACTTTACTTAATGCTCTGATTTATTTCTTTTGAGATAGATACTGCTGATTGATCATATTGTCTCACGCTTGGTTTGCTTAATTTGCTCTGATGCCTTATTTTAGCTAAATGCTTTGATTTCTCTATAGCTCTGATGCCTTTATTTCTGCTTTAGCATTTTTGCTCTAATCAATCTCATATGCTTTGAAGTTTTATTGCTCAGAATAGTTCCTTGAAGCAACTAGTGCATACACTCAGGGGGAGCTTGGTAAAAATCTGCGCAACGCCTAGCAATTCGATACCCAGATACACCTGGAAACTTTGAGATAAAATCTGAAGATTTTAACCAAATTTCATGGTTTGCCTGGAGAAGATCCTCACCGACATCTTACTGATTTTTAGATTGCTTGTGCATCAACAAGTATTCAAGGTATTCCTGAAGATCAATTCATGTGAAGAACTTTTCCGTTCACTCTTTTGGATCGTGCAAAAGATTGGTTGTACCTCTTACCCACTAGTTCAATCACATCTTGGACGAGCATGAAGAAATTGTTCTTGGAAAAGTATTTTCCTGCTCACAAAGTATCAAGCATAAGGAAGGAGATTTGCGGAATTAAGCAACGCCATGGAGAAACAATGCATGAATATTGGGAACGTTTCAAGACACTATGTGCGAGCTGCCCCAATCATCAAATCAATAAACAGTTGTTGATCCAGTATTTCTACAAAGGATTGCTGCCGTTTGACAGATCTTCCATAGATCCTGCAAGTGGAGAAGCTTTCATAGACAAAATTCCCACCGAAGCTTGGACTTTAGTGGAAAACATGGTTGCAAACACTCAACAATTTGGATCTCGAGAAGACTATTCAAGAGAAGGCAATACAAGAAGAATCAATGAAGTTTCTACCAATTCCACCTCATTGGAGCAACAACTTCAAGAAACGAATCAGCAAATCGCTATGCTCACTGATTTTTTCCATGCGAAGTTTTCAAGTGTGCCTAAGGTTTGTGGTATTTGTTCTCAAGAACACTACACTAATAAGTGCCCTACTTTGGAAGATAACAAGAAAGAAGTAAATGCTGTGGGAATACAAGGAGCTTATTGGAGACCTGAACAACCAAGTCAACAATATGGGAGCCAAGGAAATTTTCAAGGAAGGCCAATGAATTTTCAAAGGCCTAATTTTCAACAATCTTCACAAGCTGTTTCCATCGAGATGCAACAAATTATAGAAGCTATGGAGATGATGAGAAAACAAATTAGTCAATTGGCTAATGATATGAGTGATCTCAAGACACAAGGTCAACAAAGGATCACATCACAACCAAAGGTACCTCCTAGAGAGAATGTAAGTGCAATTACTTTAAGGAGTGGAAAAGAGTTCGAAGAACCTTATACAACCCTTGCCGGACAAGATGAAGGAGAGCCAAGCCACACCAAAGAAAAAGAATTGCAAGTGCCTACTAAAGAAATCATGATTGAAGATGAACCCAATGACAAAGAGGCTGCGCATACTGCTGAAAAAGACAAGGAGATCGCCGCAATCAAGCCCAAGGGTCAAAAGGAACAAACCATTCCTTTTCCATTAAGATTGAGGAAGTCAAAAAAAGAAGACGATGATCAAGATATTTTGGAGATACTTTGAAAAGTTGAGGTCAACATCCCACTTCTTGATGCCATTCAACAAATTCCAAATTATGCAAAGTTGCTTAAGCAACTTTGTACTAACAAGAAAAGGTTACAAGGTAAGGTAAGTGCTGGAGCTAATGTCTTTGCTGCGCTTCAAAAGAGTTTACCTCCTAAGTGCAAGGATCCAGGTACGTTTTCTATTACTTGTTGTATTGGAAGAAGTATTATAGAGAATGCTATGCTTGATTTAGGTGCTTCTTTAAGTGTGATGCCTTATTCTTTTTACAAATCTTTGAATCTTGGTCCTTTGAAAAATACTGATGTCATTCTGCAGTTAGCTGATGGATCTTTGGTTCATCCCAAAGGTGTTCTAGAGAATATCTTAATTAAAGTTGAACATTTGATTTTTCCTATCGACATATTTGTTATGGATATGGAACATTCAAAAGATCAAAAGTCAAGACCCCACAGAAGGGATGCAGCGGTTCGGGTCGGATTTTGACCCATGAAGGATTTGAGATTCAAGTTCCTGCTGCAACAATGAACTCTCACTCAAAGGGGGCTAAATGTTAGGGGCCAAAATTGGGAGGGCCCAAATCCACAAGGCCTCCTCAAACACACTCAAAGGTTAGGCCAATTCTCATCCCACTCACACATATATCTCGTTGGCCTAACGAAACACACACACAAATATTGGGTAAATGGGCCCATAAATATTTCACACACACAAAAAGCCCATTACTTTTACCCAAAAATTAAAAGTCCTCAAACACAAGGGCATTTATAAGTCCCTAAACACAGAGGCAATTCTATATTCAAAGTCCTCAAACACAAGGGTATTCATCCCTAAACACAGAGGCACCGCTCTCAAAAGTCCTCAAACACAAGGGTATTCATCCCTAAACACAGAGGCATCTACATCAAAGTCCTCAAGCACAAGGGCATCTATATTAAAGTCCCTAAACACAGAGGCATCTATACTAAAGTCCCCAAACACATATAACACAGGGGCAATTTTCTTCTCTACATGACAAAGGTTCCTAAATATTTAATGGGCCTTGTCAAATATTCCATTATTAATAAAGCCCATATCCTATACACATCACACTTGGGGGCTTGCCTTTCAAAGTCCACTTTTCGGCCCAAGGAAGGCCCAAAACGATGGGGCCTTGCCAACTAAGCATACAACAAAGGCATGAAGACAAAAGGCACAATACTCAATTCCATGCTGCAGCATATCAGTTTCCTGCAGAGGAAAGCATCTAAGGGAAGCATTTTACTTAATTTCAAATTCCCTTATATTTAACCATTTATGGCAGGGATTAAGTGCTAATCACTTTCATCGCAGGTCTAAGGGCTACTGTGGACCAAGCCCACAGCGGGAAACTCATTGGGGGATGTGGATTGGAAGGCAAAAGAGGAAAGAAACTCCTCCGATTATCTCTTTGAAAGGAGCAACCATGCTTGGAGGTTGTTCCTAAACACAAATGGGGTAATTGGCTAGGGTGCAGAAAGTGGAATAAAAAACCATAGCTAGTTTTGACTTTAGAGGAACCAAATGAGAAGTTGTCGTCGACCATAGCGACGCATGAACACAAGAAGGAGAGGCTGATTTCAAAGCTGAAAGAAGCCATTGTTGCCTTCCTCAAACCGGAAGATGCTTCCTCTTGGACCTAAGGCCTAGTCACTTCAATCAATCAAAAAGCAAGAGCCTTGGAGACCATCGGTCAAAGCCTTCGACCGGTCGGAAGAGAAGCTATAAAAGGGGACAATTAACGGCAAAAATGGCAGCTATCACTTCATATATACCAACTATCACAAGATATATCAAGAATCATCCTCTTCATCAAAAAGCTCTCAAGAACCCTAAGTCTCGGCCCAACACAACAAGAAAATCAGTCTCCATCTTCTCCAAATCAGTGTTTTCCTCCACTGTCAAAATCTTGTATTTTTATTCCATTGTTCTCAAATGTTTCTTTCTTCTTTCTCGCAAATCACACACCCAATCTGTTTTCCACTAGTCCATAATGAATAAAGAAGTTTTCATATTCATTTAGCCCAAAGCAATACGTTTTTTGGGTTTTTGGTTCTTCTTTTTCATCTTCCTCAGTTCATCCTCTGTTTTGATTGTTTTCCTGCGGCGGCAAAATGTTCTTGACAGCCACCAACGGTTTACAATTTAAAGCCTGGTCTCGATTTCACCTTTTATCCCAATATCTCTTATGGGATATTTGGGCTTGGGTCCGAACCCATTAAGAGCCGACCCAAGCCTGCTTTCACACAAAAAGGCTCCCACATTTTTCTAGCCACTCCGCTGGGGACCCATTTTTTTAAGGTCTTCATCCAAGTTCAAAAATGGCGAGACCGAGAGCGGTCCGACAGAGCAACCAGAATCCTCCTACCGACATTGAAGATGTTCATGAGGAACAAGAAGAGTCCTCAAACCAGCAGCAAGAAGACTCAACTGTGCATGAACAAGATCCACCGACTCCTGCTGAAATTATGGTGGAGTTAGCCCGAGGCTTTTATCAAAGCCAAATCGAGTTGCTCGAGGCTATCCGAGAGACTAGAGCTCGCACCGCTAATGGGGGTCAGTCCCACGACGGAAGCCGACGCCCCACTCTGCCTGATGGTGGCGATATGCCTGCTGGAAACACCACCGAAACTCAGCAGCAAACTGAGCCTTCTCAAGGCTATGCTACTCTTTCTGATCTCACCACCCTGGTGGAGAAGGAGAAGGCAAAGCTCTCTCATCCCTCTTTTATTTTCATGAAGGATCCTCCATATCCAAAGTACTTGGTGGACAAATCTTACCCACCGAACTATGAAGCTCCTACTTTTGCACAATATGATGGCAGAAAAGGCAATGCTGTGGAACACGTTGGCAAGTTCCTTGATGCTATGGGTCCTCATTCCATGAACTCAGAACTTTGTCTTAGAGAGTTCTCTTAGTCTCTCACTGGACGTGCTTACACATGGTATACTACCTTGCCTTCCGGATCCATCAACTCATGGGAAGAAATGGCAGAGAACTTCTACAGGAAATACTTTCAAAGCGATGAGAGAATTACTCTCCTGCAGCTGCAGAATACCAACCAAAGGCCATCCGAGGGCCTTGTTGACTTTGTAAAGAGGTTCCGAGACCTCTCTCTTGATTGCTATGAAGAAAATCCAGAATCCATGTTAGTGGAGATTTGCATCCACAATATGCTGCCAGATTTCCGTGTCGTGCTGGAGAACTTGGGCATTGGTTAGTTCGCAAAACTCCTTGATGCAGCAAGAAAGACGGCCCAATCCGTTAAGGTGTCTGTCCCACGTTCATCTAGAGGTGAAAAGCCAGAGGGGCATCAGACCCTTGTTACGGCAGGAAACAACAAGAACAGGCCTAATCATAAAAGGCCGAGAGAAGAGGCACCGCCAGTTCCATTTACCGTGGCAGAAGTCAATGCACTTGTGGATCAGTGGTTGGCAGATGGCGTCCTGTGGCAGAACCAGGTGAACAAAGAACTAACTGAGCAAGATAAGCAGAATCCTCAATACTGCCGTCTCCATCGATATGTCCACCACTCCACTTTGTCTTGCCAATCCTTGAGAAGAATCATTCACAAGAGAATCGTTGACGAAACTCTAGAAGTGCCGGAAAGAGCCTAAAGAATTAATGACGATCCACTGCCTCGTCACCAAGCACAGGGGGCTGTAGCAGTTGTCATCCAAGTGGCTTGGAAGTTCCGGATGAGATGCCAGAATCGTCCACCACCAAAGAGACTACCATCTGAACTCTCCAAAAGAGCCACCTCTTCAAGAACTTTTTCAACCATCTTGGGTTGAGTCCTGAAGCGAGAAGAACAACTACCGAAGCTCTCATCACCATTGCTGTGCAATCTGAAAGTGAAGCATGTTTCACTGCTGCGACTCAGACCAGCAGGACTGTGCTGGAAGCTACAATGCCATTACATTCACTGATGAGGATATAGAGGTGCATCAGCATGATCATCGGCGCCCTCTATGTGTTACTGCTATAATCAACAATGTGGAGGTCAGAAGGGCCTTGGTGGACACAGGTTCTTCATTGAATCTCATATCTATCCACACCCTTGTAGCAGCAGGAATACCCAAACATAGAATCACTAGAGCTACGATGACTATCTCTGGCTTTGGCAATTCGACTGAAGAGACCTTGGGTCATGTCCTGCTGGACCTACAAGTCGGTCCTGTGAAATCTCTTACTTGTTTCCATGTCATCAATGCCGAGACTTCTTATCACATCCTACTTGGAAGACCTTGGCTGCACAAGCATCAAATTATCCTTTCCACTTACCATCAATGTGTGAAGGGCAGATTGAATGGGAAAGTCTTCAAGATATCGGCCAACGCCACTCCATTTGACGAAACAGAAGCTCACTATGCCGAAGCATCCTTCTTCGATGAACTCGCACCTGCCCATTGTTGAAACGTTCGGGTCCAGGGAACCCTGCCGAAACGACTTTGGAAAAAAAGAGGAGTTGCCACTAATCTTTTTTCTAAGGTGTGATTAGCCACCTAATGACCTCCTAAGCCTAGTTAAATCCAAAACTCGGCATTGGACCCACTAAACTTAAAGTCCAGTCTTCCAACCTAAATTCAGGTTCGGGAGTCTGTTACATTTGGGGAAGGATCAGCACCCCCAAATGCCCGTCAAATGACGGTACCTCTAATTTAAACTAAGATCTAGTGGGTCTAAATAAAAACGGTTGCTTTTACCCTAATCTTGATTATTAATAGAAAGCGTTATAAAAGAAAAAAATCATTTTCCAAAACAAGTTTAAATGTCGAGAGTTCTCCCTTGTTGAATCTTCAACACCGGGAAGCGATTTTAAAAATGCTGTTTCAAAACTCTTTTTTTGTCATTTTTAATTCTTCAAGAAAAACTACCTGATTTTATTAATCTGCCAAAAATCTTATTATTAGAAAACTCACCCTTAAATTAAAGTTTCAATTTTCGGATTAAGATTAGCTCGAAAAGATTTGATAATCTGCTTTTGAATTAATTTTAATCCAATAGTCAAATCTTTAAATCAAAGACTTTATTTTTCAAATTAAGATTAATCCAAAAGGATTTGCTAATCTATTTCCAAACTAACCTTAATCCAATATCGAACCTTTAATTTAAAGGGTTTACTATTTAATTAATTTTAAAAATGCTTACCTTTAAAAACTCTTGAAATACCATTTTTTTAATTTTTTCTGAAAACCTAATAAGAGAACATAATTAAAACCATTTTTTTTGAAAAAAACACTTTTTATTACATCTTTTAATTTTCTGATTTTTCCATTTTTTTATTTTTTCTTCTCCTTCTTCTTTTTACTTTCCTTCAAATTGACCTAAATATTAACTAATGCATGTATGAAATGATGAATGCAAAGTCCGGTTTATTAGTTGATTAATAAAAAGGAGTTTACTTGAATTGACTTTCACGAACCTAGCCCGGCCCTCCAGGGATATTCGTGAAAACCAATCAATCTCGGGGCGAAACCTCGAGCGGTTGTGCTCCTGCACCTTTACCCGAGGTGTTGCCCGTCATAGTTAAAAGCGCCCCTTTATTAATCGAAAGTTATAATGGTGGCATGAAATGGAAACAGTTATAATTAATGACAAATAAACATGATATGCATGTAATTAAGCTCTACTCTACTTCTACACTAAATTACTAACTTATTACAAACCCAATAGCTTAATTAAGCCACTGATTTAAATGACAAATAACTTAAAGGAAACGAAAGCCTAAGGGCCAATTTGGTCAGACTGGGGATATTTCTGCACATCAAGAAAACCATTAGCATTATTCAGGGATCCAAATGAACACGAAACTGAGAAAAAAAAACATATTATTGGACTGGCATGAACTAAATCAGCTTCCTTAATCAAATCAACCCAAAAAATCAAATCTTTTAACCAAAGTTTCAATTTTTAAATTAGAATCAATTCAAAAAAAATTCATCAATCTCTTTCCAAGTTAGTTTTAATTTAAAAAAATTGAACATTTAGTTCAAGGTTTTGGTTTTCAAATTAAAATTAGCTCAAAATGGTTTAATGCTAAATTTTCAAGCTAATTTTAATTCAAAAATTCAAACTTTGAATCAAAGACTTAATTATTCTAATTAAAATTAACTCAAGAAGAGATCAAAGATCAATTTTAAAATGAATTCTCATTCAAAAATAAAACCTTTAAGTTAAAAGACTTAAATTTTTAAAATTAACTTTAACTCACAAAGACCAAACTCCACATTTTATCAATAAAAATCAAAGTTTTGAACTAAAAAAAACTAAATTTCAACAAATCTACCACATATCATCATATACCGCATGAATTAATTTGATCTAACTTTTTCATAAAAACAAATCACCAAATCAAAGCCCTAAATTGAATATCCCAACAGCCAACAATCCCAAATTGAAGCAAATTAAAACATAAATCAAGGCAAGAGGGACCGAATCGAAGAGAGAGGAAACCATACCTGTTGAAAACGCAAATTAGCAATCCCAAAGTGACGTCGTTTTGGCTGATTAGGGTTATTAATCAACGTTCCCTTTTCCTTCTTTTTGTTTCTCGCCTCTTCTTCCTCAATCAGACTCCTCTGCTTCTTTTATGAACCTTTATTCCTCGTTGAGAGATCTTGATGAATCCCTTCCGCAGCTCACAAACTCCCTGCTCCCATGGCTTTTCTTACTCAAATCTTACTTCGAACACCCGATACAATCTTCCTCAACCGAAAGCTTCAATCATTGGTCGATTTCAACGGTGAACCGAATCCTTGAAGCCCAAATTCTGATTCCACCATAGAAATAGCTTCGAGCTTCAAGACCTCACTCTGCCTTACTCCCTATTCTCACCAGTGAGTTCAATTCCAGGTAGTAATCCTTTAATCGAAAGCAGCCCCAAATTCCCATTTTAAGAACCCTAGTTCTCGTTTCGAAGAATTTTCAAAGAGTAAAGTTGATGCGCCAAGGGCTTATCATGGCTTAGAAGGACATATTGGAGCCAATGAAGATCAAGGAGATGTCATCGATGCTAGCTTGGAGGAGCATGGAGTTGGAGGCACGAGTGACCGGCCATTGCTTGGAAAAGCCGTGCAACACCGGCCACATGACCGGCCATCGCATGCGACATCGCATGGGACAACCGGCCACAACCGGCCATCGCTTGGCGCACCAACCGGCCACAACCGGACATCGATTGGGTCATCCGGACAAGACCGGCCATTTGATCCTTTAGCCATTCCGCAAGGTCCAATGACAAGGGCTCGGGCTAAAAGGTTCAAGGAAACTTTATTGGGCTTTGTAAGATCTCATCTTGGAGGTTTAGAGTCCATTGAAGAACATTTGGAAGGCATTGAAGTCGACATCACCAAGAATATTCCTATCGATTCCAAGGTGTTTACCTTACTTGAAATCGATGAGCATTAGACTTTGGCATTATGTAATTCGGCCTCATGGGCCTTTATTCTATCTTAGATTAGTTATTTATTTAGTCTAGAAGACATTGGGTTGGGCCTTGTTTGACTAAGTCCAATCCTTGTTTAATTATGTAATGTTATTTACTTTTCCTAGTAGGACAAGGAGTAGGCTATTTCCTTGTTCCTTCCTTTATGTAATGTTTTCCTTTTAGCTTTAGGAGAAGGGTTATGCGTTCCCTATATAAAGGGACAATCCCCCTTTTGTAAACATAAGTCAAGTTAATCAATAAAGTTGAGAGGTTTATACCCACATAGATTTCTTTGGCTTCATTGTTCTAGTTTGAGCAAACTTAGAGTTCTTCAATCTTGTAGAGTCCTAGCAAACAATTAGGTTGTGATTGCTTGATTGTTTGTGAAACTTGTGATCTTAGGTGTTCAAGTGCAGGTCGACTTGGAGGTCTAAGGCCGACGAACGAAGGAAGATTTATCAAGTGAAGATTGTCGACATACACATCTAGAAGTTTGGTGATTCAAGTTGATCTTAGGCGGGTCTCTAAGGTGGATTTGGACCAATTACAACTAGATTCGTATCAATTGGTAATCCGAGCTTAGGTTTATCATCTTCAATCGGTAAATCTATCTTTTTACTCATCATTCATCCCATCGATTTCACCCACACTCATATCGCACCACCTTCTTGAAAAATTAAAAAAAAAATCAGAAACTTTGAAAATTCATAGCCGATTTATCTTACATCGTTTTGCTTTGAAATTTTAGATTTGAGTCCCTCATAACTATTAGTTATATCGAAAAATATAAAAAAATAAAATAAAATAAAAAAAATTTCGATCAGAAATTTGTGATTTTTGTTCTGGATTCGTTTGAGCTCGGAAAGCTGTGAAATTTGAGCTTTAGACTTATTTTGGTGTGATCTTTCTGGGAAAAATATTGAAAAAAATCAAAAACATCTGTGCTGTTATCGATTTTTTTCCAGGAACTAGGGTTCTTAGTTTGGAAAATTTGGGGATTAGGGATTTCTTGTGCAATTGATCTAATTAGTTGCAATAATCCTAGTTGTTTGTGTAATTGGATCCTTGGATTGCTTTTGCTGTTAATTGTGATTTGATTTGAAGAATTTCAGGTTACAAACCCTATTGGATTCAAGTGGTACAAAATAGGAGACAAGTGGTACTAGGGTTTATACTAATCGATTGATATTGTGATTGTACTTGAATTGAGTTTTTGTGCAGCAACTTTGGAGAAGAATTTCGACATAAGGAGCCTGCATTAAGTGGTTTGGTTTGGTTTAAGATCACTTTTCGTTTGATTCACAAATAACTTTGCTACTAATTGTTTGCTCCTCAAGTAGGTCACGAGAAGAAAGGAGTGCTCTAGGAGTTGCTCTTATTAGGCCTATTGAAGCTAGTAAAAGGCAAATCTTGTGAGATCATTAAGAGAGTAGTGGACCGCCAATCCATAGGACTTGAGTACAAATACGAGAGCACAAGTCAAAGGTATAAGCACACACACATTTGTGAGGATTTTTACTACTAATTTTTGTTCTTTTTGTAGGTCTTATGGAAGAAGAACAAGAGCAACCAAACGTGGCTGCTATGTTGCAAGCTCTAATGCAACGTTTTGACAATATGAATACTAAGTTCGATACCTTGGCCAATGAAGTCCAACAAGTAAGGGATGGCCAAAATCAACAAGTTCAACCACCTCAAAGAGCTAATGTCGCACGCAACAATGAAGAGGAGCATCCTCCAGCACCGAGGCAAATTTCTAGAATCGATCCCATGGAGAGACTAAGGCAACAAGAACTTGGTGGGCAAGCTCACAATGAAAATATGCGGCCTAGGAGAGGAATTGAGAGAGAGGAGCCTAAAGACAACATCAAGTACAAAATCCCTAAATTCAATGGGAGAGGGTCTCCATCCGATTACTTGGAGTGGGAGTCGAAATTGGATATGTATTTTGATTACTATCCTCATGCCGAGCCAAAGAAGGTACAAATTGCTACTCTTGAATTCACGGAGAATGCTTTAAATGGTGGAATCAATTGGTGCAAACAAGAAGAGAAACTTGGAAAGGCCGATCAACACTTGGTTAAGGTCTAAAGAGTTATATGAGGAAGAGGTTTGTTCCAAGCTTTTACACTAATGGTCTCTACCAAGAGTTGCAATCCTTGAGGCAAGGAGCTAGGAGTGTTGATGAATACTACTCCGAGATGATGTTGTTGATGTCAAGGGCCGAGATCGATGAAGCTCCACAAGCTACTATAGCTAGATTCTTGGCGGGATTGAATAGAGAAATTCATGATATTGTGGAGATGCAACAACACTATGAGGTTGAGGAATTTGCTTCAACATGCTTTGAAGGCCGAAAGCCAAATAAAAAGGAATAAGAAGAGCTTTACATCATCATCATCAAGCTCATGGAAAACTCCAATCAAGAAGGATGACAAGTTATCAAAGGAAAAGGAGTCTGCGCAAAAGGTTATGCCCCTAAAACCGATTCTAAATCTTCATCTAGCTCATCTTCTAAAAGCTATGTAAAGTGTTTCAAGTGTCAAGGATATGGACACTTTGCAAGAGATTGCGTTAACAAGAAAGTCATGCTTACTAATGACAATGGCGAGATTGTAAGTGAAGATGAATATATTGCGCTTGGATCAAGTGGTGATGGAGATGATGAAGGAGATGCACATGATGATAGTGATGATGGTGACGATTTTGCACTTAGAAGTTTAGTTGCTAGGAGAACTTTGAGTGCTTATGTGAAAGATGATGTGAACAACCAAAGGGAGAACTTGTTTCATACTAGGATGTATGCGAATGGGAAGCCTAGTAGTGTGATTATTGATGGTGGGAGTTGTACAAACATAGCTAGTGTTTATTTGGTGAAGGAGATGCAATTACCCACTACAAAACACCCTAAACCTTATAGTTTGGGTTGGATCAACGATAAGGAGGAAATTAGGGTTAACAAACAAGTTTTAGTTTCTCTTTGTTTGGGCAGGTACAAAGGAGATGTATTGTGTGATATCTTACCCATGCAAGCATGCCATGTACTACTTGGACGACCATGGCAATATGACAACAAAGTTCAACATGATGGTGAGACGAACCAATATACTCTTATGTGTGGTAAGAAGCCCTTTACTTTTATTCCGTTATCACCTCAAGAAGCTTTAAAAGATCAATTGAAATTGAAAGAGGACTTTGCTAAGCTAGATTCGCAATTTAGGGCTAAAGAAAAGACTAATCATGCTAATTTAGATAAGAACTGCGATATAGTTAAGCATGATAGTTCTAAGAAGGTTAATAAGGAGTGTATGTTAGCTACTAAGAGTGAGATTAAAGAAGCTTTGAATGATAATTCTGTTTTGATCTTGCTTTTGCTTAAATATACACTTGTGAGCACTAACCACTTTGGAAAGCGAGCTTCCAAGCAACATTGTTTCTATTTTGAGTGATTATGTACATGTGTTTCCTGAGGAGATTCCTAGTGGTTTACCACCAATTAGGGGGATTGAACATCAAATCGACTTCATCCCTGGGGCGCAAATTCCAAATAAGCCAGCTTATAGGACAAATCCTGAAGAAACAAAGGAATTGGAGAAACAAGTTGGTGAGCTACTTCAAAAAGGTTTTGTGCGTGAAAGCCTTTCTCCATGTGCCGTTCCTGTGTTGCTTGTTCCTAAGAAAGATGGGACTTGGAGAATGTGTGTTGATTGTAGGGCAATAAACAACATCACGGTAAAGTATCGTCACCCTATTCCTAGATTAGATGATATGCTTGATGAATTGCATGGTGCTTGCTTATTTTCTAAAATTGATCTTAAGAGTGGCTATCATCAAATTCGCATGAAAGAGGGTGATGAATGGAAAACTGCCTTTAAAACAAAATTAGGGTTGTATGAATGGTTAGTTATGCCTTTTGGATTGACTAATGCACCTAGTACATTCATGCGATTAATGAATCATGTTTTAAGAGCTTTTATTGGCAAGTTTGTTGTTGTTTATTTTGATGATATTCTTGTGTATAGCCGAAACCTAGATGAGCATGTTAGGCATCTAAGATGTGTGTTAGATGTACTTAGGGTTGAGAAATTGTATGCTAACCTTAAGAAGTGCACCTTTTGCACAAACAAGCTTGTTTTTCTTGGTTTTGTGGTTTCATCGCAAGGTATAGAGGTTGATAAAGAAAAGATCAAGGCAATCAAAGAATGGCCAACACCCACCAACGTTGGACAAGTGAGATCTTTTCATGGACTAGCCGGATTCTATAGGAGGTTTGTTAAGGACTTTAGCACCTTAGCCGCCCCTATTACAAGTGTTATGAAGAAGAATGCACCATTCAAGTGGGGAGATGAACAACAAGAAGCATTTGAGACGTTGAAGGATAAACTAACTAATGCTCCTTTGCTTGTTTTACCTAACTTTAACAATACTTTTGAGATTGAATGTGATGCATCAGGGGTTGGAATTGGAGCTGTTTTAATGCAAGGTGGGAAGCCCGTCGCATACTTTAGTGAGAAATTGAATGGGGCTGCATTGAACTATCCAACCTATGACAAAGAGTTGTATGCTCTTGTGAGGGCGTTGCAAACTTGGCAACACTACCTTTGGCCTAAGGAATTCGTGATTCATACGGATCATGAGAGCTTAAAGTATTTAAGAGGCCAACAAAAGTTAAACAAGAGACATGCTAAGTGGAGCGAGTTCATAGACAGCTTTCCTTATGTTGTGCGATACAAACAAGGTAAGGAGAATGTGGTAGCCGATGCTTTATCAAGGAGGTATGTCTTACTTTCCATGCTTGATTCTAAGTTTCTTGGTTTTGAGTATATTAAGGAATTATATGCTAGTGATGTTTACTTTAGTGAAATATTTAAAGCTTGTGAAAATTTTGGTTTTGGAAAGTATTATAAGCATGATGGATTTTTGTTTAAGGAATCCAGATTGTGTGTG
>AWWV01008858.1:0-16089 GCA_001974805.1 Corchorus capsularis
CTGCCAACAACCCTATTTAGCCTGCAAGCTTGAAGAACTTTCCCCCAAAGCTTCTTTGAGTCATCACAACTGAAGAATAAATGATCTTTGCATTCAGAATATTGTCCACAGAGCACACAATGCATAGAAGGCAGTTGTAAATTCCAGCTAGCCAATCTATCTTTTGTAGGCAAACGATCAAGAATAACCATCCAAGTGATTAAAGAATGCCTGGGGTAGTTGTGAGAAAACCATACTAATTTGTGCCAAGGAACCCAAGGTTGTTGATGTCTCAATTGCTCATACATCAGGGAGGTTTTATAAGTGTAACCATCCTGATTCCAGTCACCTCGTTGAATGATGTGATCAACTTTACTCCGGAGTTTAAGAATCTTCTTCAAGTTCCAGCTATAGCGTTGAAGTATAGGCATCACCATGATATTGTTCTGTTTTATAATATAAGCATAGATCCAGGCTACCCAAAGAGAGCCAGATTGTGCAAAGATACTCCATAGGTGTTTGATCATACAAGCCTGGTTCCAGACTACCATATTTTTAAGTCGAAGCCCTTCTTCAGCTTTAGGATGACTAATCCAATCCCAGCTGACTCTGGCCCCTTTTGCATTACTATCGTTTCCCTTCCAGAAGAAAGAAGAACACAGTTGATTCAACCTTTTAATAACAGAACTTGGTAAAATGAAACTTTGGCACCAGAAGTTTTGAATACCGAAAAGAACAGATTGAATCAGTTGAAGCCTGCCAGCAAAAGTAAGATACTTCACTGTCCAATGTGAAATCCTCTGCTTAACTTTCTCAATAAGAGCTCCACAATCTTTTTCTGTTAAATTCTTTGAGACTAAAGGTGAAGTATCTGACAGGAAGAGAGCCAATTTTGAATTGAGAGAAGTCTTGCATTTCTTGTTCAATATCAATTGAAACACCTGCAGTGAATAGCTCACTCTTTTCACAGTTCAACTTCAGACCAGAATAATGATAAAATAAATCCAGTATACTCTTTACACCAGCTATGGAGTTAACAGTACCCTTTGTGAAAATCAACAAATCATCAGCAAAACATAAATGTGTAAGACAAATCTGTTTGCATTTGGGATGATAGGAGAAAACCCCATGCTGAGCAGCAAAATCTAGTAGTCTAGACAGTACATTCATTGCAAGCACAAAAAGGTATGGAGAAATGGGATCTCCCTGTCTTACTCCTCTGTCACCAGCAAAATAACCAATCAAACCACCATTGAGAGATATAGAATAGTGAGGATTCATAAAGCAAGTAGAAATCCAAGAAACGAATATATCAGGAAAACCATGTGCTTGAAGAATATTAAGAATAAAAGACCAATTCACAGAATCAAATGCTTTTCTGAGATCAATCTTAAGAGCACATCTAGGAGAAGAGTTCTTTCTATTGTAGCCACAAACAACTTCCTGAGCTAAAAGAACATTATCCACAAGTTTCCTTCCTTCTATGAAAGCACACTGATTATCCGCAATTAGATAAGGAAGATAAGGTTTTAATCTGTTGGCTAAGATTTTTGTAATACATCTATAGATGATTGTACAACATGCAATAGGCCTAAATTCAGTAATATAAGTAGGGTTTGGTACTTTAGGAACCAAAGTGATAGCTGTTGAGTTAAAAGCATCAAGTAAAGTACCTGTTTGAATGAAATAAAGAATAGCTTCAATGACATCATTTTTAACCAAGCTCGAAGCAGATTGAAAGAAATGGGCATTGAAACCATCCGGTCCAGGTGCCTTGTCTCCAGACATAGAAAAAATAGTTTTCTGAATTTCAGCAGGTGTGACTGGATCAATTAAAGCTTGTTTTAGTTCTTCAGGAACAGTATCCTGCAAGATTTCAGCTAGTATTTCAATAAAACAGCCATTAACATCAGTATCCTTCAGTCCAAGCAATGATTTGAAGAAAGAGATAGCTTCATCAGAAATTTGCTCAAAAGTATTCAAAGTGTTATCAGCAGCAGACTTGAGCATCTTAATAGTGTTAGACTTCTTTTTCACAGCCACTATTTTGTGAAAGAATTTGGTATTCTGGTCTCCTTCCTTAACCCATTGAATACGAGACTTTTGCTTAAAGAAGCTTTCCTCAGCTGCAAGCAAGTCTTTTAACTCAGGCTCTTTAGTTTTTAAAATAGCACTATGTTGAGGAGAACCAGTTTGCAGAATACTCACCTGCAATTGAGCAACTTCCTCACTTTTCATACAAACTTTAGCAGATAATTCCCCAAACTTTTCCTTATTAAACCGCCTCAAGACAATCTTTAATCTTTTTAGTTTGCGGAAAAGCTTAATCATAGGGTCTTTACCAGAGATAGGTTGAGTCCAAGAATTCTCAACAACTGTAAGGAATGCAGAGTGTTTGGTCCAAAAGTTAAAAAACTTAAAAGACTTTGGAGGAGAATAACTTTGAGAATCAAGTTTGACAAGAATGGCACAATGATCTGAAACTTCAGGGGCTAAAAACTCAATAGTAGAATTTGGGAAAGAATTCAGCCATTCAATATTGATCAATGCTCGATCTAGCTTTCTAGAAATAGATCCTATATCTCTCTTATTCCACCAAGTAAAGAGAGGTCCAGTGTAGGCATGATCAACAAGATCTAATTAGGATAAACACTCAGTAAAATCCAGAATATCAGATCCAGCTATTTGCGTACCATCATAATCCGAGCTTTCTTCAACATTAGAGATGCTATTAAAATCACCAGCAACTAACCAAGCTTCATGACCAATGATACCAGCAGTATTAGTAAAGTGGTTCCACAAATCTTTTCTTTCATTCTCAAAGTTTGCACCATAGACAGCAGAGAGAAAGAATTTTCTACCAGAGTAAGTTACTTTACAGGTGATGCATTGAGCACACATATCAACCAACTCAATCTGATAACAATCCTTCCAAATAAACCAAATACGACCATTGGAAGCATGATCATAATTGCAGAGATATTTCACACCAGGGAATAACCGAGAAATAATAGCAGCAGATTTATGAATTTTCACACGAGTTTCAAGGAGACAAACTATATCAACATTAAGATTAATAATTCTCTTACCAACAGCTATTTGCTTGTCAGAGGCGTTGAGACCTCTGGTATTCCAACAAAGAATTGTCATTGAGAAGAGGGAAGAGAAGAACTAGAAGCAGCAATATGATCTGCTTTCACTGTTTTACTCTTTGCAACTTTTGTTTTTGAAATGACTTGCTTCATTATCTCTTTAACATTCTGGGAAGCTGCTCTTGGCTGTCTTGTATTTACATAACATGTGCCCATAGGAACAGGATCTGATTCTTTAGCTTCATCACACTGTAAAATAGCATATCTATTTGCAGACTGTTTAGAAGCACTAGTTTTTCCTTTGTCAGCAGCACTAGTCTTTCCAGAAGTAGAATGACCACTAGATGTTTTCATTTTCTTATGGATGGGAATTTGAGAATGAAAATGGAAAAAAAAAAAAGGACATCTGACAACTTATTACTATGTTAATATAAGCTACCATAATGCCTTTTTTCACATTGAATATGATGTTTCCAGTTCTGACAAATCTTATCATGTGGTAGTATCTTGAAATAATTACAAAAAAAAAAAAAGATATATCTTATTATCTTGAACCAATAAACGATTTACATAGCTAATATATTATTATGGTATTCAGATATTGATGATTTTTCAGATAATTATTTAGAAGTTTATTATCAATTTTTTTGTTTTATTTCTCTCCTTTTTCCGGTACGTAGTACCGGGAAGTTTGACAGCTGGTGGAGATTAGTTAATTTGGCTTTAGATTTACAACTTCCCAGAGGCCAGACCCGACTTGTATTTGATTTTCTTTTTTTAATTTGATAAACTTTATGAATTTATGTTTTAAGGCATTCCATGATTTTGCAGTAATAATTAGATAGCCTTGTAAAGCATAAGATAGTTTATTTTGTGGTTTAAATTCAGGTAATAATATTGGTGGGATTTAATTGAAATATGGCTTAACGCAGAAAATGAACGTGAACTATCACAAAAATCACAAAAAAGGATAAAATGGTTTTTGAAATTTTAATTAGAACAATTTTTTTGAATCCTCTTATTCTTAATTTTATGACAATGTAGCCTCTTTAAGGAACATTTTGTCAAAAATTTGAGGGTTATTTTGTCTTTCTATATCAAAATTCGAGGGTTATTTGCTTTATGAGTCATTTACCTCTTTTATTTCTTGCGATCAAAGTCTATTGAATGAGGAGTTAAATTATCCCAAAATTGATAATTGAAGAGTTTAATTATCTCAATCGAAAGTTCATGGGTTATTTTATCTTTTTGGTAATAGTTCGAGGGCTACTTTGTCTATTAAACTATTGAAATATTATACTACTACTAAGAAACAAAATAGGATATGGAAATAGAGAATATATAAGCACAAATAAAGCCATTGGAATATGAGTGATTATTTGATACACCGCAAGTGGAGTTTTTGGACTCCACAAGCGGTAGGGGTGATTATGGGTCAGTTTTCGGGTTAGTCGGATCGGTTTCAACCAAAACCGAAATTATAATATATCAACCGACAACCGACCCGACTAAATGGGAAACCGCCAAAACCGAAACCAATCGGTTTCGGGTCAGTTTTCGGTTTGAATATATTACACACACATATATATATATATATTACATATTAATAATATATATTATATATTAAAATAAAATTTTTACATATATATATATATATATTCTTATTTACATATATATATATATATATTCTTATTTAATAAAATATTTTACATATTAAAATAAAAATGATTTTTGGATATATATAATATATATAATTAAAATTTAAAAATATAAAATATAACTAAACCCTATGTGCAAAACGACGTCGTTTTGACACTTCGGTTTCTCGGGTCGGTTTCGGTTTCAATTATCATACCGACAACCGACCCAATTAACCACCAAAACCGACTTCACAAACCGAATCACCCGACAAAACCGATTCAACCGACCCATTTCACCCATTTTCAATCGGGTCGGGTCGGTTTTCGGTTTGACCCGATTTTTTATCACCCCTAACAAGCGGGTTAAAATTTTGAGACGTACCCCAATTTTCATAATTAATTAAATATTTAATATTAATATCTAGGAAAATACTTTTTAACCCGCCTGATTTTACCGCAAATTATCCCGCCTAATAATTGAGGCAACAACTTAATTCTAGGTTTAGCCCCTAGTTATAAATAAGGAGAGTTTGCAGGTAATCCCTTGATTTTAGGCTATTATTAAATAAGGTTTTAGAAATTATAGTAAATTTTCTAATGACATGTCAGGTGGGGGACTCTTTACGGGTCAATTTGGCGGGGATCTGTAGCAGAATTCTAATATCTATTCCTTAAGGGAACACATGTCAACCCCTAATCACAGTAGGGTACAATTGGTAAACTCTACGGTGAACTTGATAATAACTCTCAAATATAACACGGAGAAAGCTTTATCCATTCGAAATCCGACCCACCTTATTAGTTGGAACAAAATGTGACAATAGGAAATTGGAAGATTCCTTAAAAAAAACATGAGAATCGGGAATTACCCTGATAATTATATGAGTTTTGCTACATTACTAGAATAATTGATCCGAAATTTGGTCCACCATGACGTGTTGTTACACGATTGGTTCAGCAGATTGGTCACACTATTATTTAAGTGAGGTTTTGTTATAAAACATAGGATGACCCCACGTGACACATCATGTGAGACAAAATTCTGGTTAATTTTTCTGAATGTTTAGAATTTTCCTAATTATATATACAATCCGCCTTGTTGATCATTCCTCTATAGAAACCAGGTTTTGCTAAAACAGGACTGTGATCCCCCACCTATATATTGGCCAAATTAAGAAACCTGCATGGTTTCCTTTTCCTGACCGCTTTCTAAAGAAAGATCAAATTTAGTCCATTTCTTAAATAATATTATTGATAGCAAAGCAGTGACTTGGCAACATAGACCACATATTAAGCCTATCCACAAACCCTAAAATAAAAAAAATCTATAATTAGAAACATTAATTAATTAATTCCATTAATATGAAACATGATGAAGAAAAGATCAATTAATAACCTCATCTTATCATATAGCTTCCCAACAAATTGAAGAAGGCAAGCAATTGGCATGCCAATGAAATAGAAAGTTGCCAAATTAGCCCACACAACTACATGCTGCCAACCACATCCTCTAGCTACCCCTAAAACACATTAAATAAAAAAAAACAATTTGTAATTATATTAAAGTACTTTGTGGTTAAAAGAAAAATAAATATACTCAATTAACATTTAAAGATTAATTACCTGATAAAATGCATTGAAAGGAGTCAAGCATTATTGAAATTAATAGCAGAGGAATCATGGAGGTAAATTCCTTATATGTATTAAGGAGCTTTTACTAAAGAAACCTGCCCAAACCTTATGACCAAAGGTTAATGCAAGGACAACTGTAAGAATGAGAATAATGGAGAGCTTCACTGTTACAACCATGGCCTTCTTAGCTTTGTTGGAATTTTTAGCTCCTAATTCATTAGAAACTCTTGTGCTGTATCAATAAATGCTTTCTAATTTGAATGAATTGAGAACCAGACCAAGGGCAGAATGAATTCCCAAGGGAAGAATTGAGAACCAGACCAAGGGCATGACGATGCTTTGTGTTTGAATAAACCTCAAAATGTTTTGAACTATTAGGATTTTTTTTCCTCAATTCCTAATTAGATTTGGTTTAGGATTTTTCTAGAGATTTTTTGATTGGTGGACAAGAATCCTAATAGGAAAGGGATTCTTGGAGTCCAAGTTTGTGTTAGTATAAATAAACAGTTTCTGTTTAGTTTTTTTGCGTGAGAGAGAATCTGTCAAATTGAGAGAAAAAAAAATTGTGATAGTTTTTTATGTTGTTGTGAGAGAATCGTGAGTTTACGAGAGATTGTTATGATTAGTGATTGTATTTGATTGATTTGTTAGTGCAGATTTGTGGTATAAGTCCACAAGAAAATTTTGTTTTGTTGTTTCCGCTTTAATTATTTATTTGATTAATTCCTAGATATCCGTACGCCTTTTAAGGAGTGGTAAAAACTTCTGTTTCTTGTATTATATAAAGATCTTGTGCTTGGTACTGAGCAACATGTACGATTTGCCACTTTTGATTTAGGTGATCCATTCTTACAAAGAAACCCTTGTGGCCCTAAAAAATTTAGCTACCTATACGAGATTAATAACTTGAAAATGGTGGATATTGATTTTGCTGTTAAACCTCCCCGAAAGGAGCGGAAGCGGAAGCTATTTCTAGTGCCTTATTATGTCTGCAGTAAATTGTAATATATTTCCCCTCTTCTCCACTTAAAAAGAATTAGCTAATTTTTATCTTTCTTTATCTCTAATATATATATTTTTGCTCTTATTGCAGTGGGCCGTTTCTTAATCGCTAAAAAAGTTCATTGAACATGCAGAAGAGTGAGTTCTATCTTTTCAATCTCCAATCATGACAGCAAGCAAGGGAGTTAGCCTGCAAATTGCTTGACTATTGAAGGACGCCCAAATATTATGTACAAAGGCTAAAGATAGGATTGCTGCAGAAGCAAAAGGATAGAGAGATTGAGAGTCACTACCATGGCTTGCTTAGCATGGACTGCATTGCCTGCTCCCAATTCATTCGACACTCTTGTGCTGTGAAAAGGAAAAATGTTTTTCCCTTACCTTAGCTCAAATGTTCTTTTGAATGGAGATTAAGAAATTGATATATTTCCAAGTAAGAAATCTAACCTTGCAGCAGCACTAAGGCCATATGTAAACATGTAGGCAATTGTGGTGCCCAAAAAAAAAACATGTAGGCAATTGTTTAGGAAAATTTATGATGCTAAAGAAAGGAGCTAAAAATTTATGCCATATTGGCTATAAGTGAAGTAGTTATTTCTGAATTTGGCATCAAACCAGCCAACACAACAAGAATCTCAAATGCCCAAAACTCCAAACTAGAAAGAAATTGAACACCAAAAACAAGGTAAGTCTTGCAATTCAGTTGATAATATGAATTGATTGAGAATATGAAATACTCACCAAAGCATTGCTGCAGAAGGAACAGCTAATTTGAAGTTTTTGAAGACAAAATGAAATGATTCAAACGACAATCCTTTCCATGTTCTCTTTTAAATTTCTTCACGAAAACGGCATAGATTGCTAACAGAATAAATGATACCCATACTGAAATTGAAGCTGCCAAGGGAGAGCACCCTTGAAACCCAGACTTGTTTGTTCATCAAAGAGTAGATAATCCCAAAATGGATACCAAGTGGGATGGTAGAGAACAAGACCAAGGGTAAGACAATGCTTTGTGTCTGAAGAAACCTCAAATGTTTTGCACAAATCCATAAGCAAATAAACCAGGAATCAGATGCTTCATATTAAGAGCAGCAGTTTGGAAATTGCAGGATCCTGATGAAGCAGTTTTGGAAATTCTTGTCCACAAAGGGTCTTGAGTGCTCCACTGAATAGAAATTATATATATGGAAATTTAATTTCTGACAGAAATATATTGGATAGGTCATTCTTCATTTATTTGAGTTTTGACCCAAATAACTATAATATAGATATACTTTAGGAAAATCTAATTAAATTTCTTCCTTTACATTGCTTCTGCAGGAAAAATATATACATTTCCTAATATGCTGGCCCTGTTATTGCCTTTATAGAATTTTCCTTAAAAATTAAGGTTTTGCTTCTTGTTTCGTGTTTGGTCTACTTGAAGAACAACCATTGGCTAAGCCGAAATTGGGGTTTCCACTTTCCTCCCTTCCGAAAGATCAATTTTAGTCCATTTTCTTCGTAATGTGATTAACATAAGTGTAGCAGCTTGACATGATAGACCACATATTAAGCCTATCCATAAACCCTGAACAAATCATAAGAACACATCATTAGTAAGAGAGACAAAAAAAAAAAAATCCCAGAATCAAATTCAGAAATTGCAGACATTTCTTCACCTTAACATATAGCTTAAATTTGAATCCAAGAACAACTGCAATTGGCATTCCAATGAAGTAAAAAGTTCCCAAGTTAGCCCATACAGCCAAGTGTTGCCAACCACTTCCTCTCGCCACCCCTGCAATATCAAAATCAACTAATCTGTAAGAATAAAATGAATTAAATTTATGTAATTTAATCCTATTAGTGCAAAATTGAAGAAAATTTTTGTTAAATATTGATTGAACCTGACAAGACGCCTTGTATTGCATCAATTGATATGGAGACAGCAAGCAGGGGAGTCATCTCTGCAAATTTCTTGATTATTGAATGACTATTACTGAAGAAACCAGCCCAAATATCATGACCAAAGCCTAAAGTTAAGACAACTGCAAAAGCAAGAAGGGCTGAGAGCTTGAGAGTCACTGCCATGGCATGCTTGGCGCGGTCCGGGTTTCCTGCTCCCAATTCATTTGACACCCTTGTGCTGCAAGAAAAAGGTTTTTCTAGTTAAAATTAGAAGTTGTGGAAATTAACAGATTGTGTTAGAGAAAGTTAGTTATTAGTTAGCTATCTATTATTAAACTATGGTTAGTCTATGGTTTAGTAGTAGATACTAGAGTTAAGTAATAGTTAGTTATATGAGTTAGTTATATGAGTCTTGTATATAAGTTAAGATACAGAATGTAATTGGATAGATTTTCAGCTCATTTTGCAATGTATCAGTAACTAGTTTAACATGGTATCAGAGAATTCAGAGCATTTTCTCTTCTTTTCCGCATTTTCCTTTCTTTTTTGAAGAAACAGTTACAGTTTCTTTCTTTTTCAGTTTCTTTTTCTCTTCACCCAAACAGGATTTTTCTTTCGATCTTTCTTCTTTCTTCCATTGTTTTTCTGATGGCAACTGCATCTTCAGTTACTTCTCGTCCTGAAGATTTACCTTCCAGCCCTTATTTCATTCATCCCAGCGAGAATCCATCTTTGGTCCTCGTTTCTTCTGTTGTTACTGGCCCTAATTTCTATCAATGGGAGAAAGCAATGCAGATGGCTTTACTGTCTAAAAATAAGCTTGATTTTGTTGATGGCACCATTCCTGTTCCTGCCTCGACAGATCCTCTCTTTCTTGCTTGGAAACGCTGCAATAATTTGGTAATTTCATGGCTTGTTCATTCTGTTTCTACCTCTATTGCTCAATCTATTTTGTGGTTAGATTCAGCTCCTGCTATATGGAAAGATTTGAAAGCTAGATTTAGGCAAACTAATTCATTTCGTATTTGTGATCTTCAAACTGAGATTCATAGCTGTGTTCAAGGATCTCTGCCTGTGCATGATTATTTTACTAAACTCAAGATTCTTTGGGATGAGTTTCAATTGTTGCGCCCAATTCCTTCTTGTAAATGTCAACCTATTTGTTCTTGTGGTCTTTCTAAGATCAGAGAGTATCTTGATAATGATCAAGTGATGGTCTTTATCAAAGGTCTCAATGAGTCCTATTCTACTGTCAAAACCCAAATTCTTCTTATGGATCCACTGCCTCTTCTTAACAAGGCTTTCTCTCTTGTTCTTCAACAAGAACGATCTATTCAATCTATTCATGTCAATGTCCTAGCTGTTAAAGGCAATTCTTCTTCTTTTGTTCCCAAGAAGTTTGTTAATTCCAACAAGAAGCCAATGGTTTGTACTTACTGTGGTCGTGAAGGACATACCATTGATAAATGCTATAAAAAGCATGGTTATCCTTGAAATTTTAACAACAACTACAAAGGCAAACGCCCTATTCACCATGCCAATGCAGTAGAGACATTTGAAGATCCTCTTGTTGTGCCTCATGTTGCTGTTCCCACTATTCCTGTTATGCACTCTACTGTTCCTGGAGAAGGATCTTCTTAGTCACCTTATCAGTTCACCAAAGAGCAGTATGAACAGCTTATGACAATGATTCAGTCTAACTCTGTTCCTTCTCATCATGTCAATGCCACAGTTGCACTTCAAAAGCCATCTGATTCCTCCTATGGTAACATTTCATATCCATATTCTGTTCTTAATCCAAAAATTTCTTTGCATGTGTTTACCAATCCAAGGAATGCTACTTCTGATTGGATTATAGATACTGGTGCTACTGACCATATTACTTGCACTTTTGATTCTTTTAAAACTTATAGACCTGTTAATAATGTCTTTGTTGGATTGCCTAATAACACCAAAGTACAGGTTACACATATAGGCACTGTTCAGTTTAATGATTCTTTAATCCTATTTGATGTACTTTATGTCCCTGATTTTACCTTCAACTTAGTTTCAGTAGGAAAATTGACATCTGATCTTCATTGTTGTTTAATTACTGTGTCATCTCATTGTGTGATTCAGGATATCAATCATTGGAAGATGATTGGAACTGCTGAAAGATCAGATGGACTTTACAAATTGCAACGTCATACTATGAAACATGCAACTGCTATGCCTGTTATTGAAACTGTTGATTCTGTTCAATGTTCTTTGCCTATTGATTCTGCTTCTGTTCAAAGTTCTAATGTTGTTTCAAACTCTATTTCTTGTAAAACCGATGCCAATTCTGTTTTATGGCATAATCGTTTAGGTCATCTATCAAATTCTAGGTTAAAATTGATAATACCTTCTTCTATTCCTGTTGAATTGTATGAAGTTTGTCACATGTCTAAACATAAAAGATTTCCTTTTCCTGTAAGCTCTTCTGTTACTGCTAAATGCTTTGATCTTGTTCATATTGATATTTGGGGAGACAATTATGCTCCAACTTTTAAAGGAGATACTTACTTCCTTACTATAGTATATGATTTATCTAGATTCACTTGGGTTTTCCTAATGAAAAACAAGTCAGAAGCTAGGGTTATTGTCCAAAATTTTGTAGCTTTGGCCAAAGTACAGTTTAATGCAGAAGTCAGATGTATCAAAACTGATAATGGACAAGAATTCAACATGGCTCCATTTTACGAATCTAAAGGTATCTTACATCAAACTTCTTGCATTAAAACACCACAGCAGAATAGTATAGTAGAGAGAAAACATCAACATATTCTTAATGTTGCTAGGTCTTTAAGGTTTCAGGCTAGTTTACCAATAGATTTTTGGGGAGAGTGTGTTTTACATGCTGTATTCCTTATAAATAGAATTCCTACTAAAGTTTTAGGAAATGTTACACCTTTTCAGAAACTTTTTAATGAATCTCCTAATATTGATGTTCTAAAAGTCTTTGGTTCTCTAGCGTTTGCATCAAATCACAGTAATATTAAAAACAAGTTTGACAGTAGAAGTATAAAATCTGTTTTTCTAGGTTTTCAACCTGGTGTAAAAGGCTATAAACTATATGATCTTCAAAATAACAAAAAAAATTTATCTCGAGATGTTACATTTTATGAGCATATTTACCCTTTTACTGAAGAATATGCTAAAACTGACAATCTGCAGTTCTCTAAGCATATTTCTACAGAAAATCTGGTATTGCCAAATTCTGATAATTTTGCAGCTATGAATGATTCTATTCCATCTTCTGATGTGTCCACTCAACAAAATATGTCACACCTATCCAATGTTCCTGTTGCTTCATCTTCATCAAATACAGAAGCTGTTTTACAAATTCCAATTGCTACAGTTTATCAAAACAATCCAGTTTTACACGAAATTTCAGAACCCATCTTACAGTCTTCAAATGTTGGTCCAGCAAACTCCACTATTCCAAATACTTCTCAACAATCAAATACAAATTATCACAATGTTCGCAGAAGTACAAGATTGAAATTCAGACCTCCACATCTTCAAAGCTTTGAATGCAATCAAGTTCAGAAAACTAGCCCTCATTCTCTATCATCAGTTTTCTCATATGATAACATCACTTCTAAGCATAAAGCATTTGCTGTTGCTATTGATCAAGACACAGAACCTAGAAATTACAAGGAAGCTATTAAGAGTCAACAATGGCAACAAGCTATGAATGAAGAATTAGAAGCCCTGGAGAAAACAAAAACATGGAAGTTAGTAGATTTGCCTCATGGAAAACAACCAATAGGTTGCAAATGGGTCTACAAAGTGAAAAGAAAAGCAGATGGTTCTATAGAGAGATACAAGGCAAGATTAGTTGCTAAAGGCTACACACAGCAAGAAGGAGTAGACTACCTTGATACTTTCAGCCCAGTGGCAAAAATTGCCACAATTAGAACTCTATTAGTTGTTGCTGCTTTAAAAGGCTGGTATTTACATCAATGTGATGTAAATACAACTTTTCTTCATGGAGATCTATCAGAGGAAGTCTATATGAAACTTCCAGAAGGTTATTTAGAAGGATCTACTAAGGTTTGCAAATTGGTAAAGTCTTTGTATGGGCTTAAACAGGCAAGTCGACAGTGGAATTTAAAATTAACAGAATCTTTGATCAAATATGGTTTTCATCAGTCTCAAGCTGATCATACCTTATTTATCAAGTTTGTTGATAAAAATTTCATTGCCCTACTTGTCTATGTTGATGATATCATCGTAGCAAGTAATGATATCACAGAAGTTATCAACATTAAAGCTTATCTGCATGATTTATTCAGTATAAAAGACCTTGGAGAATTAAAGTTTTTTCTTGGACTAGAGGTTGCAAGATCAAAACAGGGAATAAATGTCTGTCAGAAGAAATACACAATGGATTTGCTTAAAGATATGAATTTCCTTGTGTGCAAGCCTACATCAACACCTATCTTACCTGAAACCAGATTAACTACAGAATCTGGTACACCTCTTGCTGATGCTTCACAGTATAGACAGTTGGTTGGAAAACTGCAATATTTGACTACAACCAGACTTGACATAAGCTATGCAGTACAACAACTAGCTCAATTTCTTGATAAACCTACATCAGATCATCTTCAAGTAGCTCACAGGGTATTAAGGTATCTAAAGGGTACAATAGGACAGGGTTTACTCTTCTCATCACAAGGAATCTTTCAATTGAAGGCCTATTCAGATTCTGACTGGGGAACTTGCCTTGACTCGAGAAAATCAATAACTGGATATTGCATTTTTCTTGGAGATTCCTTAGTATCCTGGAAGACTAAAAAGCAGAATACTGTAAGCAGAAGTAGTTCTGAGGCAGAGTATCGAGCACTGGCAACAACAGTTTGTGAAATACAGTGGCTTAATTACTTAATGAAGGATTTACAGATTACTCTTGAGCCTTCTACTCCATTATTCTGTGATAATCTTTCTGCAATTCATATTGCTAAAAATCCAGTTTTTCATGAGAGAACGAAGCACATAGACATTGATTGCCATGTGGTTAGAACAAAACTTCAAGAAGGATTGATCAAATTACTTCCAGTAAGCTCAAAACTTCAACTAGCAGATTGCTTTACTAAAGTACTTTCTTCAACTAACTTCATCAATGCTTTCAGCAAACTTGGAATACAGAATCTGTATATTCCAAGTTTGAGGGGGGATGTTAGAGAAAGTTAGTTATTAGTTAGCTATCTATTATTAAACTATGGTTACTCTATGGTTTAGTAGTAGATACTAGAGTTAAGTAATAGTTAGTTATATGAGTTAGTTATATTAGTCTTGTATATAAGTTAAGATACAGAATGTAATTGGATAGATTTTCAGCTCATTTTGCAATGTATCAGTAACTAGTTTAACAGATTGATGAATTATGTAAGGAAACTAACCTTGCTGCAGCACCGAGGCCATATGTAAACATGTAGGCAATGTTTTCTGTATTGACACTGCAAAAAAAACAAGGGCCATGATCAAGCTTTGGTAAATTTGTTTAGGAAAATTTATGATGCTTAAAGAAAGGAGCTACGAATTTACCATATTGCTATAAGTGAAGTGGTTATTTCTGAATTTGGCATCAATCCAGCTAAGAAAACAAGAATCTCAAATGCCCAAAACTCCAAACTAGCAAGAAATTGAACATCAAAAAGAAGTTAAGTCTTCTTATTCAAAAATCAGAATATATAAATTAATTGAGCATATGGAAATTAAACTCACCAAACCATTGCTGCAGAAGGAAGGGCTAATTTCAAGTTCCTAAGGATGTATTGAAATGATTCAAAAGACAATCCTCTCCATGTATTCTCAAATTTCTTCGCGAAAGCGACATACATTGCTAGTAGAATAAAAGATATCCATAATGAAATTGAAGCTGCCAAGGGAGCTCCTTTGAAACCAAGACTTGTTTTGTTCACCAAATAGTAAACAATCCCAAAATGGATGCCCAATGGGATGACAGAGAACAGAACCAAGGGTAAGACAATGCTTTGTGTCTGAAGAAACCTCAAAATGTTTTGCACAAATCCATAAGCAAATAAACCTGGAATCAGATACTTCATGTAAAGGGCAGCAGTTCTTGAAATTTCAGGATCTTGATGAAGCAAAACAAGAATCGGCTCGGTGTAGAACCATAAGACTGATATTATAATCGAGAATAAGAAAGAAATTATGCAGGATGATTGTAGATGTAGTCCCAACATTCTATACATTTTTGCCCCAAACCCTTGTCCACAAAGGGTCTCTAGTGCTCCACTTAGTCCTGTCTAAAACAAAGGAAAAAGATTGCAATTTCAGATGCCAAATCAAAAGTGAGAAAGATTTTTCAATAAAGCTCAAAAGGTTTAAAAAAGAGTTTGATGGGATTACCATGAAAGCAAAACCAGTGACAGTGGCCCAAGAATTGGCAAGGGTTGAACCAGCAAGCTCAAACTTACCAAGATGGCCAGCAAACATAACAGAAACCATAGTAATTAAGAAGTAGAAAACATTACATTACACAACACCATTGGAACAGCAAATTTTACTTGTGTCTTTCCCTCACTCAAATCTAACACTCTTTCCCACCAACTTCCCTTTCTTCTTCCATCACCAACATCAACCTCGACATTCAAAGTACTTCCCATTATTTTCTGGTTTGCAAAATCCTAATATCTTTCCCCTCTGATTATGGATGGATGGTTCAGTTTTTTTTTTTTTTTGGTTGGATGGCTAGTTCAGTTTTATTATACCACATATATATGTACACTCCATTATTTAATATCATCAAATAATGTAATTGGCCAAAAAAATAATATCAAATAATATATATACATATT